>PVKA01001036.1:80314-161678 GCA_004027165.1 Ctenomys sociabilis
AAAAAAAAAAAAAAAAAAAAACCAAAAAAAAAAACAAAAGAAAAAAAAAAAAAAAAAAAAAAAAAGCTGTGATAACAATGAGGACCCATATGCTAATAAAGCGAGATTCTTGGGTTATTTTTGTTTTTGTTTTAAAAGCAGAATATATTTATTGGGGGGAAGAAAGCTCCTGTCCAAGAGAGGAACAGGAGGGGGGTATTGGGTTTGATTAAATAGCCACAGTGTTAAATCACGGGTTCCTGGAAATACACACATCTTATTATAACCGGAAGGAGAGCTTCGGGAGTTTCTAACATTCAAACTGGGATGTCTTCAACTACTCTGAGAACTTGCCTAGCTATAGAACAAGAGAAACTTCGCATATGTCAGGGGACATTCTGTGTGAAGAAGAGTTTAAGCTGTGTGCTGTGCACAGACTTGTAATCCCAGCCACTCCGAAGCTGAGGCCAGGAAGACTGTTGTGAGTTCAAGACAGCCTGGGCTACAAAGTGAGCTCAAGGCCAGCCTGATTGCATAGCAAAACCCTGGCTCAAAAAGACAAGAGGCTCGGGTGTAGCTCAACTGTAGGGTACTTGCCTAGCATGCGTGGGGTTCTGCTTCCATCCCCAGCATTGTAAAATAGCTTAAAGGGGGAGAAAGAGATTTTAAGCTGTGAAGCAGTCCGCTCCTGTGAAGAGTTTGTGTAGGGGGCTCTCAGCAAAAGGGATGTGTGAGGGCCTCCGCTCCTACCCAGAGCAACGCTAGGCACCCTGGAGGAGGGCCTAGGTCAATTTACTAAACACAGTGACTCTATCAATTGTCAGTTTGTACAGGTAATGAGAAGGATTTCTTACTGAACTTTGTAGAGGCCAGGCGAGTGGTGAATACCTGTAATCCCAGAACTCAGGAGGCTGAGGCAGGAGGATTCCTGCAACTTTGAGGTCAGCCTGGGCTGTGAAATGAGCTCAAGGCCAGCCTGGACTGCCTAGTGAGACCCTGTCTCAAAAAAGACAAATATATCAGCATTTCAGATAGAAAGTTCTCAGTGCATTGTTTTACCTAATTCCTGTCTGGCTTCTGGTTTACCATTATTTAGGCAGTTTTTAATATGTGTTTCTGGTTTATATCATTTACCTTTCTTATTCTTCACATGCTCCTGTGACTATAGCTATTGCTTTTCAATTATGAGCTACCACTCATTGAATTTTATCACTGTAATCCTTTCCTCTGCACTTCCTTTGACTACTTGTGCTGTGTCATTAAAACCCTGTGTAAGCCAATGGGACTGAGCTGCTCCAGGTGCTTCCCAAGTCAGTTTCAGTATTTTATAAGCGGTGAGAGGTGTAACAGACTTCCAGTTTGGCTTCCTGATGACTTTAACTTAAGTAAAACTGGAACTCGATTTAATTTCATTAGGACTTTCAGGTGAAAATGTAACACTTAAATTTAAATAATTAAAATACAGTTTTATTCAAATGCATTAAATTTCAGTTCAAATGTACTGTTAACATTATCTCGTTTTAGGCTGGACGGTGGTGGCATTTGCCTGATAGTTGTGGCACTCAGGAGGCTGAGGCAGAAAGCTCACCAAGAGTTCTAGACCAGCCAGGGTACAAAGCAAGACCCTGACTCAAAAAGGGAGGGCTCTTGTAAACAGGATTGCCAAACATTTTCTAATATTTCTAACCTATCATTTGAGAATCTGATAAAATAATATTAAAAATGCTTTTGCTGTAAAATAAAAAATAAAAATAAAAACCCAAGGACGGGCGATATAACTCAGTGGACTAAGCACTTGCTCAGGTAAGCACAGGGGCCGGGGCTCAATCCGTGGCACCGCAAGCCCCGCCGTCCCGGCATCCGGGCGCCCTGAGCTGGCGATGGAGTCTGGGCGTGGTGGCTCATGCCTGTAATCCAGCGCTAGGGGGCCACGAATCAGGATCACTATGGGTCCGAGCGACATAGTGAGACCCTGCGCACAAAGAAAAAAAAAAAAAATCCAGGACCTGGCATATGCTGAGCACTTGCTCCACCACCAAGCTACACCCACCCACCCACCCTCAGAAATAACATTTTAAAACTTCACAAAGAAGTCACTTATGTCTGGAAGCAATACTATCACTGCAAAACGTTTAGGTTGAAAATTATTTTAAAAATGCCCCATCGCGTCCAGATTTCTGCTTAGAATCTTTAGCTTGTTTGGAGCGATTTTATGATGCACCAACGTGAGAGAATGCTCAGAATCTCACCTTTACCAAACAGAATTGAGTATTTCTGTCAGTGAGGGTGAGAACCGCGTCCCTAGCTCTGGTAGAGGTTTGCTGTAGGCAAACCTGGAGAGCGCTCTCGCCCGGGCGCGCGGACGCTCGATGTGGCCAGTGGAGCGGCAGAGGGCGCCAAAGAGCCAGCATCCCCGGCACCGCCGCATTCTACCTGCGCACCGGGAATCTTGCGTGGACGCGTCTCAGTACTACCATTTTTTGTTGTTATTAATGAATAACTTCGTGAAGTTTCACTGTGATTCAGACTTCTAGTCTAGACTATCACTCCCAAATAGACTGTTATCTTAATTGTACTTGCTAAACATATAAAGCAAAACAAAGACATTGAAGAGAAAATTCAAAGGAGGGTGCGCAGCCCGGGCTCACTGTGACCCTGGACAGAGGGGTCATTCTTTAGTGTTCTCCCCGTCCGAGGAACTTTCTCAGCTGTGCCCTTGGCCTGAACAGTGTCCCTGGGGCTGGAAAGAGGAACCGAAAAGAGATAACGCATTCTGACCTCGCTAACCGGAGGAGAGGCTGTTAGGCACATCGTTCCTCTCCCACTTGGTCACTGTTGAGGAGAAGCCAAATCCGTCTAAGTTTACTGAGGTCAGGAACCCATTCACTGTTAAATATCGGCGTGTACCTGGGGACAGCGGGAGTCTAGGGAAAGTTCTGGGAGAAAAGATTCTTTGGTTTTTTTTTTTTTTTTTTTTTTGTCTTTTTGAGACAGGGTCTCACTATGCAGTTCAGGCTGGCCTTAAACTCACTTTGTAGCTCAGGCTGGTCTCGAACTCACAACAATCCTCCTGCCTCAGCCTCCCCAGTGCTGGGATTACAGGCTTGCGCCACCACGCCCGGCGAGAAAAGATTCTTTGGACAAAGTTAAGGTGAGCAGCGAAGGAGAAGCATTCAAGATACAATGCCTGAGGGAAAAGTTGGCATGGGCTCTGATGGGCCAGGGAGGGCTGGGGACAGTGACCTGCGTGTGGCAGTCCTGATGGGGTCTACATGTGAACCTGGGTGTGAGGAGATGCGTCCAGGGCTTTGTGTGTCACCAGGCTCCCGCCTCCCCTGCCACCGCGGGGGCAGTTTCTCTGTGTGTGGGCTGGGAAGGGGCACCGGGCGAGTACACAGCATCTTTTTAAAACCTAGACTTCCGCAGTGCGTGTGTGCAGCGCACCCTGCCTACCAGTATCATGGGAAGCTGGTGTGCGTATGTAGCGTGTCTCAATCCGTGTTATGTGCCCTTCTCCTCCCGCCCTCCCCTGGCCTATCTCCAAATCTCTCCACTCCTCTTTACATTTAATTATTTTCTTATCATGAATGTTTGGTAAGGGGTGCCCATTGACCCAGACAAGGCCCGCCAAGGTGGTGGAGAGCCGTTGGAAGCGGGCCTTCTCCACCTCTCCCGCTTCGTTCTTCTCACCTGACCTTCCTCTCTTCTATGCTGGGCATTGTGGTCTGTACATCTGGGTTCTCTCCGTGCTTTAGGAAATAGGCCACAGCCACAGAAGGGCGTTCCACGGCTGCCGGGTCATGGGACCCTTGAGAAATGGGGCAGAGCCACCATGTCCAGGGCTGCAGCTGAGCTCAGCAGTGGAGCTTTTGCCTAGAGGGAGACCCCAGGTTCCAGCCATGACACCCCCAAAACAAAACCCACCAAGCGTAGAAAGCTTTCTTTAAAAATATTTAAATAGTATTTCTTTTACCATGGTGAATAATATTGGGTTTCTCAATAATAGAAAGTTTCTTTTCAAAATAAAATGTCCCTAGGATTCTAAAAATGGAGTAAATTTGAGCCAGTATGGTGATCCAAGTCTATAATCCCAGCACTCAGGAGACTGTGGCTTGGGGTAAAGCCCCTGGGCTCAATCCCCATTGTCTGTTTTTTTTTTGTTTGTTTGTTTGTTTGTTTTTTAATTTTTTATTTATTTATTACAGTGTCTCGCTACACATCATGGATTCTTTTTTTGCACGGGGGGGGGCGTGGGTTAGCTCAGCCCACCCTGGGGGGAGAGGCTGGCATGGCATGTGGTGCTGGGGATCGAACGGCGGTCCCTGAGAGCTTGCCTAAGTAGGTGCTTTAGACCGCTGAGCTATCTTGCCAGCCCCCCCATTGTCTGTTTTAAAAAAAAAAAAAAAAAAAAAAAGTTTAATTCTGTCTGGCAGGCTGTGCTGAAATTAGACTTTTTCTCTCTTGCTGGGTGGAAAGATTGGTGAGCCCAGAGGGGCTTCTGAAGACCAGGCATCGTTTTCACCCCAGGTCAGGGAGGAATGCGAGAGAGCAAACCTGGTGTTTCGGGAAGTGCTTTTGCCGTGACAGCCAAGGTTCCGTTTTAAACAAACTGTCTAGAATGGAAAGTATTATATCAGGACGGGCTTTGGTAGCACACCGCCCTAGGCTCTGACCTCAGCTGCTGTGGGAACCCGAGCAGACGGTTGACGCTCCAAGCTTCTAGCATCTTCATTTTTTCCTCCCAGAGGATTCCATGAGAAAGTGGATTTGGAGACTAAGGTGGGAGGACCCTGCAAGGTCAGAGGCAGCCTTGGCTGTGTAGTGAGAAGAAATGGAAAAAGAGCGTTTCACATGTTAACTAAGCAAACTGTGATCTCTCTCTCTCTCTCTCTCTCTCTCTCTCTCTCTCTCTCTCTCCCTCTCTCTCTCCCCCACCCATCCCTGGGATGGGACCCAGGGCCTCCTGTATATTCACTGAACATTCAACCACTGAGTTACACCCTCAGCTCAAGCGACTTCCTAAGTCAGTGATCCTCTTTTTCCTTCATGTTCTGACTCCTCCACAAAGGTTTCATCGTGTGTTACTCTGACAGACACGTCCTCCTGTCACGAGGCTCTTACAGGGCCTGTGATGACAAAGGTGAAAGTGGGCAGTGTGATGAGGCTGGCCTGGAGTCCCAGCACTCGCAAGGCTGAGGCAGGAGGACCTCTGAGTCTGAGGCCAGCTTGGACTGCATAGCAAGACCCTGTCTCAAAACCAAACAAATAAAAGAATGAAATAAAGTGTATCTCTCAGGTCTCTTCTTCAACCTTGTAAATGGTCTTCCACCTCATGTGAGCTATATCCATGCTGGAGGTTGCTGTAGAAGTCCCCTCTGTCTTACACCTCCCGTGTCCCCACCGGTGCCTGGGAAACTACAGCCAGCAGGAAGGTCTTCCAGAGGGTCAGGCAGTATTCTGCAGAAACCCTGAGAGGCTTCTGTGAAGTGGAAACGCTCTTTTCTAATGCTGGGAGCTAAACCAGGGCCTGTGCCCTGAGCTGCCTGCCCCGCCCTGTGTCATTTTTTTATGCTGAGACCGAGTCTCACAGAGTCACTAAGTTGTCCAGGCTGGGCTAGCACGTGTTCCTCCTGCCTGGGCCCCGGCTACTGGGACTGCGGTGTGCACCCGTGGCCTGGCTGGCATGGACACGCCGCCGAGAAAGGCTTCCTCTTCCCCTGCCGGCCCCACAGCCTGCAGCGCCCTCTTTGAGGGCCTTCACACCACTAACTCAGGCTCCCGGGTCACTCCAGGCCCCCACCCCCACGCCTGTGCCCCTGCAGCCTAGTTTCCACGGCACTGCAAAGCGGAATCACCTGCCAGACAGCCTCGCAGGCAGCAGTTAAAGTCATCGCAGGAGGAGGGCTGCGGGGCTGGGGTGGAGGACAGCAGGACCCTGAGATGGGGCCCTGAGATGGGGCAGTGAGGGCCCCGAGGGCCTGCGGGCCTCCTCTTCCTCCCCCTTCCCGGACCGGGCAAGTTCAGACCCTTCCGGAGCTGGGCCAGAATTTTAGCAGCAGGAGGCAGAGAAGGGCCGGGGAGAGGCCCTGTGAGGGTGATCCTGAAAGCAGGTGCCTTGGCTGGGCAGAGCCCGGCTGCAGAGGGGCAGAGCTGAGTGGAACTGGATCCCAGAGCTGGGACAAGAGCGGGCAGGGTGACAGCCAGCCCGCCTCTCCCCCATCTCCAGGCCTGCGTGCGCCCCAGGCCTCCTTGGCTCAGCCCCAGCTGAGCTGTAAGCGAGTTCGCATGCAGACCGCCTCCCCATGCGGTCCAAAGAGCTGGACTTTCCAGTAAGTAGGGTCGGCATCCAAGCCTGTTTCCAAGGTTCTTTTTAGACAGTCACATGCCGTGTTGAGTCAAGGAAAGGCTGACTGGTTGTTATTTTAAGACAAGAGGCTTAGGCATTTGGTGTGAGGGAAAAACTCTCTAATCTCTGTTCCAAGACGACCTCACTCTGCCAGCTCTTACTGTATTGGCTCAGTCTCTAGTTGCTGGCCCCTAAACATCTTTTTTCTTCTTTTTGGCTTATTGGTATCCCTAGGTAGTTCAGGCTGGCCTTGAATTCACAGCAATCCTCCTGCCTCAGCCTCCTGCTTGCTGGGATCGCAGGTGTGTGCCACCTTGCCAGGCCTGAGACTGCTACCCAGAGTTGGTGAGGCCCTTAGGAGGCCATGTAAAGAGCGGAGCTTGGGTCATTGGGATGTGTCTTGGGAGGTGTTGGGACCCCAACCCTGTCCTTTCTCTCTCTTCCTCTTTCGGTATTCGTCAGCTTGAGGTAATGAGCTTTGCCCACATGCACAGGAGGCACGCACTGCTGTCACACCACAGACCTCTAACCAGAAGCCGATCGACCGTGGACGGAACCCACGGCAGTGGGGAGCCAAGATGAATCCACCCTCCTCCTCCTAAGCCACTTCTCTCCAGGATGCTGTCACAGTGGCAGAAAGCTGCCTGGTGCAGTCAGTTTATGAAAATGCCCTGCACAGGGCTCCAGTCCATGGTTCACACAATGACCGACTGTTTCCACAGGACCACCCCTGTCCACCGCCCGGGTCTTAGGTGGCTTGGGTCCCTCCCCACGCGGGTATGCAGTGGTACCTGGACGTGCTGCTCCCATCCGAAGCAACTTCAGCAGAAAACAGTCCAGCCCATTCCTCTGCCTCAGTGATAACACACTGCCATCTGCTTTTTCCATGCCCTCTGCAACGGTCCCCCTCCACCTTGTTCCGTCCTAAGAGGTGGGGCACCTAGTCTAGGTAATCTCCTGATGTCCCAGCCAGGAAAGCCAAAAGCCAAATGCTACAACTGGCCAAACCCAGGAGAAACAGGGCTGTTTCCTTCTCTGCCTGCCTTAGGCTGCTGACCCGAGTTCAGGGAAAGTTTCCTGGAAGAGTAGAGGCCTTGGGGCACCATGACTTGGGGAAGGGAGGGAAAGCGTTAATTCGCATGCACAGGAGACCGCACGTGGCACAGGGCACTGCGCCAGCTGCTTTCTCTAAGCAGCCCACTCCAACTCCGATGTCTGTGCTCTTCCTTTGTAGCTGAGACACAATACTCAGTACACACGCAGTAAAGGAGAGGTTTGTTCTGGCCCCGTTCGTAGAGGTTTCAGTCGGTAGCTGGCTGGCTCCAAGGCAAAGTGGCACGGCACTGGGACATTCCAGAGGGGAAAGAGCTCACGGCATGGTGGCAGAGGGATCAAGGGAGGAAGAGGGGGCCACGCCCTCCAGGCCACGCCCCCAGGACCTGCTCTGACCAGGCCCCGCCTCCCAGCCTCACGTTTAGCTCTAAACTCATCAGTGGGCTCAGATGAGAGCCCCACCCCTGAGATCTGATTGCCTCCCAAAGCCCCAGCTATGAGTGCATGAGCTTTGGGGGTCCTCAGATCTAAACCATAATTTTCCACCCCTGACCCCCCCAAAACTCATGTACATCCGTTTCTGCAAATTAATCCATCTCTATGAGTTGCCAAAATCCTAACAGTTACAGCATTGCTGAGAAGTCCAAGTCTCAAGTCTCCTCTAGGATTTAAGGCAAACCGTCTTCTGTTTGTCCCTGGAAAAATGCAAAGACAATGAAACACTGCTGACCCACAAAGGCATGGGGTAAACATTTCCATTCCAAAAGGGAGCAATAGCAGGATGGGAAGAAACGGGGCTGAAACCCAGCCGGGCAAACACCCCATGCCGCAGTTCTGCGCTCAGCACCCAGCTCCGCCTGTCCAAGTCCTCACACAGACCTTGGCTGCGGGAGTCCGAGCCAATGATTTTATTACCAATCCTGATTCCTTTAGCACAGAAACATCTTGAACTGGTCCTGAGCAAAGGGCCTTCTCTGAGCAGGACGCGGGTGGCCATTCCATCCACACCCAGGCGCTGGCCCCCTGCTGCCCACTGTGGGGAGGGGACAGGAAAGGGCAGCCTGATGTCACTCTGCCCTACCCACAGGCAGCCTGGAAGCTGCTAGAGGAGCAAGTTGGCTCCAGGCTGCGGGATTTCTTTTTTCTTTCCCAAAGACAGACATAGACCTAGCTGGGTGTCAAATGTCGTCTCCACCGGCAACTCTGGTGACTCCAAGGAGCCTGAAGCCTTTCAAGCAGAGGAAGAGTTTTGGTAAAGCCCTGAGGGCCGTAGGGCTCCTCAACGAATGGGGGGACTCCGCATGACCAGCTGGCTACTCATTCTGTCGTTCTTGAACCCTCTGCAGCCACCAGACAAGAAGAAGTGGCTGTAATCCGGGCAAAGTTCCCAAACAAGGTCCCGGTAAGACCACTGTGCCCCCTTACAGGGCCAAGACCTGTCCTTGAAAGAGCCCAGGCCCGGAGCAGCAGGGCTCTGCGGGGTCCCCATGGCAGTTGGCCCTGAAGGGCTACCACCACTCTCCACAGGTGATACTGGAGCGCGACCCTCGTGAGCAGTCCCTGCCCCTGCTGGACAAAACCAAGTTCCTGGTCCCACAGAAGCTGACCGTGACCCAGTTCCTTGGCATCATCCAGTGAGTGATATGGGCAAGGCATGTGCGTAGGGGGCAGACCTGGGCTTGCTCTATTTTGCTGCATGTTTCATTTGGGGAATGGGGATGGGGGCCTTTCAGGAAGGGGTGTGTGTGTGTGTGTGTCTGTGTGTGTGTGTGTGTGTGTGTTTCAGTTTAAGATTCTATAGTTCCCTGAAAAGATGCTACCCGGGAACACATGGTGCTTCTCCTGCCTCAGCCTCCTGAGTGCTGGAATTATAGGTATACACCACCACACCTGGCAAAGTTATTTAACACAGATGAGAGCCGAGCATGGCAGTGCATGCCTGTGAGCTCGGCACTTGGGAGGCTGAGGCAGGAGTCTTGCCGAGCACACGTGAGGCCCTGGGTTCCACCCCACGAGCGCAGCAGAACAGAACAGACCAAAACGGTGGCAACACTGCCATCCCAGCTTCACCCTGTGCCCACTGCTGGGCAGGTGTCAGGTACCCAGAGACAGCTGTGTCCGTGCAGAGCTCCCATCGGGAGCTGGCTTGGAAGGGTGCCATGGGAAAAGCCAATCTGGTTCCAGCTGCTCCACCTCACCCCACCTGAAGGCTGGAGGGCGGGGGCCTGCCGGCCTGAGCCCACTTCTCCAGAAACAGCAAAGAGAGGCATGCCCATCTCCTTCCGAGGGAGACGAGTCCTCCTGTGGGGCATCTGTGTCATCTCCAAGCCACCCACTTGGGTGAGTCAGAACTAGGGTGGCCCGGACACCTTAGGCCTGTCCCACCAAAGCTTCCTGCTGCCCTGCCGGACTGGCGCACTCCGAACAGAGGTGACAGCCCACGGTTTGCCCTGCTGTGTGTCCCTGGGGAAAGCCCCTCACCTCACAGTGGCTGGGGTTGCTCGCCCTGCGTTTCCGGCTGGCTGTCTCCTCGTGCCGTGAGGAGTCAGGGTGTCCTGGGAGGCATGGGGTGGCTTCCAGCCCCAGAAGCGCCCTGGTCCTGCAGATTTCTGGGCTGCCTCTGCCTCCCACGCTGACCCCTCACCCCCTTCCTCCCCGGCCAGGAGCCGCATGGCCCTGAGGGCCACAGAAGCCTTCTACTTGCTGGTAAACAACCAGACCCTGATCAGCATGAACGTGACCATGGCAGAGATCTACGGGGAGCACAAGGACAAGGATGGCTTCGTGTACATGACCTACACCTCGCAAGAGACATTTGGCTGCCCGGGGACAGCAGCCCCGGGGTGGGGGGCCAATCCGAGGTCCTGTCCCTCCCTCGTCCAGAACCAATTCTCTGACGAGCTGCAGGAACCCTGTGCTTCTGCTGTGTCCTAAGGCAGGGCCGGGAGGCCGGGAGGCCGGGAGGCCGGGAGCGCCCGCTCCACCAGACAGCGAGGCTGTGGCCCTCGCTGCTTTCCTTCTTGGTCCTCTGTGCTGTTGTGGTCTTTCTCTATGAAAAGTAGGGTCTGCATCAGAAACAGCGAGCTTTGGCTGGAGGTGGCAAAGGTATCCTCCCCGGTGGGTGGAAGCGACAGGTCCCCAGCTCCCGTCCCCTACAGGCAGGCGGCAGGGTGCACCTGGAGCTGGGCAGCAGACTGGGGTGGGGGGAACCTGCCGCTGGCCAGGCAGCCTGTGCCTGTCTTCAGGCTGTTGTTTCCTCAGCGTCCCTTCTTCTGTTATTTCCTCTGATTTCCTTTTGTCTGTACCACACATCTAGGTCCCAGCTGTAATTTCTCAAAATTAAGTCATTAAACTGTGCGTGTTCACTCTGTGCCGAGCTGTATTCTAAGCATCCTATCACAGCTGTATGATTAATTCCTGTTTGAATAGGGCAGTGAAGGAAACGGAGACCTGGAAGAGCCAAGGATGGTTTCAGAGGCACCTAGCAGGACTAGGCCCAGGAGTCTGGGCTGAGAAGCTGGGCTAGGTTCACAAGGTACGGTGGCTCTGCTCTCTGAGCAGAGAGGCAGCCAATGGAAGGACGGGCAATGCTAAAGTGGCCACCGGGGATGTGGATCTGACTTCTGGGTGTATATATAGTTCTTTCATTCAGCAGCAGTTCAGTACCCATGATTGCTTCCGATCTGCTCACAGGACATTGATCATGCAAGGTTTTACAGGAAATTGAGCTTGTGGTGGGTTTTGGAGCATAAATAAGAGTTTGTATAGGGCTGGGCATAATGCCATGGGCCTGTAATTTCAGAACTTGAGAAGCTGAGGCAGGGTGATCGCTGCTATGTTTAAGGCCAGCCTAGAGTGTATGGTGAGTTCAAGGCAAACCTGAAATGCATAGTGAGACCCTGTCTCAAAAAAAAAAAAGAAAGAAAGAAAAGAAAAGAAAAACAGTTTGTGTAGCAAGGCCAGGCTTGGTGGTACATGCTTGCAGTTCTAGCAATCTAAGAGGCTGAGACGGGATTACACATTCGAGCCCAGCCTGGACAATGTAGTGATTTTTGCAAGACCCTATCTCAAAGACTGAAGACAGAGCCAGGGGAGGTAGCTCAGTGCAAAGGCCCTATGTTCTACACCCATACTGCAAAACTAAATATTCTGTCTAGGAAGAAACTCTGTCTACTCTTCAGCAAATGTTTACTGGGCACTGGCTGCCGGCTAAGCATATTAATAGTGCACCAGACAGACAAGACCCTGCTTCACATAAATTTCACTTTAATTCTAGCAAAGAAGGAAAAATGATAGTTGGACACTTATAAGGACAGTAAAGAAAAAGAAAATCGGAATGACTGGCAGATGGAACCCTGACCTAGGGGGTCAGAGAGGGAACTACTTTCACTTAGGACAGAATCCCAAGAAGGTAACAGTGACAAAATGCAGGCACATGGGATTTCCCCAGGTTTTCAGGGGCACCAGGGCTGGCTACGTCCTTGGTCCCTCCTGGCTCTGCAGGCCAGGCCAGTCGGCTCCTCCGACATTCACCATCCAAACCATCTTTGCAGTCTATGTGCCAAGTAGAGAGATCACATCCCAACTTGTCCTCCATACATGACCTTGTCACTGTCCCTTGATCCAATCTGGGAGGCTGAGGCAGGAAGACCCCAAGTTTGAGCCCAGCCCTGGCAACTTAGTAAGATTCTGATCATGTTTGTACAAAAACAAAATTGTTTTTGTTTTTTTGTTTAAGAAGAGTTATGGATGAAGCCAGGCATGGTGAAGTATCTATAGTTATAATCCCAGCACTTGGGAGGGTAAGGTAAGAGGATAGCCCTGAGTTCAAATTCTAGATGGCAACTTCAGGGCTAGACTGAACTATAGTGAGACTCTGTGTAAAAACAAAACCAGCACTGTTCAGTGCAAAAGCCTTGGGTTTGACCTCCGATCCCCCAGCTAAAACAAACCTCCCAAGTAAATCTACTCCGTATAACCGTCAGCTTCCAGAGGGCTTGAGCCCTGCACACCAGCCTGTCTGTCCTTGGCCGTTCTGCCCCGCACAGCCAGCCTTTACACTTCCTTCTCACAGATCAGGACATCCATGATTGTCACTGTCCTGCAAGCCCAAGGTGTCCCCCAGGCTTGTGGCTGGGTGAGCACCCAAGTTCCCCTGGGCTCTGGGAGCCTCGATGGTGCAGCCTCCCCTCCCACGGCACAGGGTCTTGGTGAGGGTCGCTCATGCCTCAGCCGGACCCACTGCCTAAGGGACCAGCGCTCAGCCCTGCCAACCTCAGCATCATTGCAAGGCGTTCAGAAAGCAGAGGAGCAGCGACTTGACGCTGTGCTGAGATCAGGGCAGGTCAGAGAAAAACAGGATCGAGAAGCCCAGGCAGCGCTGGCCGGGCTCAGGGATGGGTTTCACTTGGTTCAGGATGGATGTTCTCTTAGCATCTGTGCAGGAACTGAAAGCCCATGGGCATGTGCACTCCACGAATGCTGACCACTTTTCTCTCAGTTGTCATGTCCCACTGAGTTTTGCTAGCTGCGTCCCTCATTGCACACCATGTGCACTGAGAATGACTTGCCCGCTCTTGAGCTTGTGTATGGCTGATTCTGTTACATAGATGCCTTTTGTTTTCACGTGTTCTTTGGGCTTCTGAGGTATGTGTCTCCCACCAGACTCTTTCACCTCTGAGATTATAAAATAATATATGCCCATACCATATTTTCACACTATGCTTACATTATGCTTACACTTAAGTATTCAAACCAACTGGAATTTATTCTGGTAGCTGAAGCACATATTCAGGTTCCATTTATTTCCGAAATGTCTGACCAATTTTCACATAAGCTTTTTTATTGTGGTAAAAGGGATTGAACTCAGGACCCTGCACTTGCCAGGCAAGTGCTTATTCTACTGAGCTATCTCCTCAGCCTCACATAGGCTTTTTTTTTTTTTTTTTTTTTTTGAGGAACCAGGGATTGAACTCAGACTCTTGTGCTTGCCAGGGAAGCACCTATTCCACTGAGCCCTCTCCCAGGCTCACATAGGCATTTAATGAATAACCTTTCCATGGCATTGTGACTGTGTGTCTACATCTTAATACCAAGATAGCACCACAAAAATTTTGTAACAATATGGACTGTAAGGCTGAGGAGATAGCCCAGTGGTCTAAGCACCTGCCTGGCAAAAGCAAGGACCCAGGTTCCATCCCTTGTACTGCAATGCCATGCCGGCCCCAGAGCCTGGGTCACGCTGTACTGGCCACTGAGCCTGGGCATGGTGGCGCACCCTTGTGATCCCAGCACTAGGGAGGCCGAGACAGGAAGATCACTATCAGACCAAACTAGGTAATGAGCCCCTATACCAAATAAATAAGATTTTCTGAAAATTATGAAGAATATGGACTGTAAACTAGGTGTGGAGACACATACCTGTAATCCCAGCTCTTGGGAAGCTGAGGCAGGAGAAGCACTGTGAGTTCAAGACCAACCTAGGCTACACAGCAAGACTCCATCTCAAAACAATGACAACAAAAGCAAAAACCAAAAGACATAAGTCTAAAGTTTGAGTGTGGTGACACATGCCTGTGATCCCAGAACTCGGTAGGCTGAGGCAGGAGGATTGCTTCAAGTTGGAGGCCAGCCTGGGCTATAAAATAAATTCAAGGCAAGTCTGAACAGCATAGCAAGACTCAGTCTCAAAAAAGATACATGAGCCAGGGAGATGGCTCAGGGGCACAAACACCTGCCTAGCAAGCACAAGGTCCTGAGTTTGATCCTCTGTGGCACAAAAAAAAAAAAAAAGATATTCACAAAAAAAGGACCACCAGGACTACAGGAGGCAGAGTCCCTCATGAGTCCTAGCAATGCTAAATACACCTTCCACAGTAAATTAGTTCTGGGACGCAAATTAGAGAAACACAGCGTCAACTTCATATGGAGAGAACAGGACTGAGTTTTCTCGTGAGCAGCGGTCTTCACAGTGATGGGGCAGGCAGGGAACAGCTCTTCTCTTTCTGAGGGAGACCTCCTTTCCCAGTCCCGTTCTTCACTCTCCTGAGACAGGCGCTGCGAACAGTGAATGCAGCGGCGCCCACGATCACCCCCTGCTGGCACTTGCCTCGCTCCGACTGAAGTCCACACACTCCTGTCCACGGCCTGGAGCCCGGGGCTGCAGTGCACCAGGCATGATCGGAAGGGAGCCCTGTCCCGGACTGTGCCCCTGGCCGTTTCCTCGCCTCCGGATTCCCAGACAGCTCCTTCCAGGCGAGAGGACCAAGCTTCTCCCAGCAGCGAGACCTGGAGCCTCGGAGGCCTAGGAGGGTCGCGGGCACAGCCTGCAAGGCGCTCCTCGAACGGGGCTTTGTCACCCACCAGACCTGGGTTCTAAACATGCTTCTGTGCTGGGGGTCTAGGGCATTCGTTGTTGTGCCTGTTTTCTTTCTGCAAAAGCAACTGCAGTTCAGGATTCAGAACACGAAGGCCCTCTGAGTGGCCCTTTGCAGAGATCGACTCTTTCTCCCCGTGCTGGGGTCTGAGCCCAGGACCTTTGCACCGAACCATGTTCCCACCTTTAATTGTAGGCATGCGCCACCCAGCTCAGGAAGACAAGGACTTTGAGCTTTGGAGCTCTCCAGTCCTGTTCTTCACAAGCCACGTACTCCAGCTGGCGGCAGGGTCGCACCATCAAGAGGCAACGGAAGACTATACGATATTTGCACATGTGTGTCTGGTTTATTTCACTTACGAGTATATGTTCAAGTGGCAAGTCAAAAGAAGAAATACGAATAGAAATGTACAACAACAACTAAAGATAATTGAGTCAGATAATTAGGGCAAACTGAACAACATATGCTGCAGGGTACTAAGCAGCTTTTCTTCTGGATGGTTAACAACCTAAGTTCACAGATCAAAATTAGAGAAATAGAAGAGCCGCAAGGCCAGCCAACATTTTGGCCCTAGCCTTTCAAAGTCAGTGAAGACTCAGGGCATAGGAGAACCTGTACTGTAACATCATGAAACTCAGTAGTGCCCCAAATTTTCTGATCAAGGAGATTATAGAGCCACAGAGGAAAGAGATTGATGATGTATAGTGTGCCTGGGGAGAGTCACATGGAGAGAAAATTTTCTCTCAGGATCTCATAGAGAGCAAACTGGTCAAGCATTGGCCATGACTCATCCACATGGATGACACAGACAAAGGATCTACAGAGTAAGGTACAGGATTACAAGATAAACCCTGAGGGGACTTTACTGACCTCATCAGAAACAAAAGCTACATCTTTCAGTATATAGGTCTTGATCTATCTTGGTCTTAACCATCCAGCAGAAAAGTATAAAAATGAGTTATATAGCATGGGGCCATACTAATAAATTGAGCTGTAAATGGCTATGGTCAACAACTTCAGATAATTCACTATTAATGTGGAATTCTGGACTGTGTTGGATTGTGTCACCGAGTTCAAGCACCTAAATTGGTTTAATGACAATGGAGTGTCCATCTCTGACAGGTCTAGACAAAAATAAAGGGGGGAGATACAAAGGAAGAACCATGATGTGTGTATATAAACAGTACAGTTAGGATAAATATGCCGTGTTTCTGCATAATTCTATGAGAAGCAAGATTTGCACTAATAGTGGTTGGACAAGATATTATGTTGGCTTCTAGTACTATGGACAGACACTGGGGAGATAACAAGGTAGAGGGTGTTAATTGTCGAATCTGTGATATAAATCAGCTGTAGAGAAATAAGGTAGGTATCTGGCTGCACTCTCTTCATTCACTGATTAGAGACGTCTGCTATAATAATGCCTATAAGTATAATATCATGTATGCACCTTATACGACACAGAAACATTACGAAAACATTTTGCAATGTATTGATTTGTCGAATCTGTCCTGTTAATTTGTCTTGAAACTGTCTCATTGCTGTTTGTTCTTCAATAAAAATAATAATTAAAAAATGAAATAAAATAAAAGAGGCAACGAAAGCTGTGCCCCGCCGCACCTCCTCTCGCCTTCCACATTGGAATCACAGCTGACAACTTCCACCAGGGGGCGCCAACCCTGCTCCTTTGAGTTCCTCTAAACCAATTGGTTGCCAATGTAAACCTTCCAATTTTAAAAAGTACCCGTGGGTTCATTGAAACTTTGAAAAAGCCAGTTATAGCCAAAAGGAAGAGCTGATATAAATGCTTGGAGGGGAACCCTAAATGTGCCTACTTACAGGAACGCCAGCTAGCCTGCAGGGAGGAACTGCCCAGACCTTGGAAAGAGCAGGCACCAGAAGGGACAGCTGGCATTCCAGCACCAGGTGCTGCCATGGCAACGGATGTCCATAGATGATGTCATCGTGACCCAGCTGTGCGCCGGTGGATCATGGCGAAAAGGCTGTGTGTAAGCGTAGATAAATGCATGAGTGAATAAGCCATTGTTAAGACAGTGAATAAGATGGGAGTGAACACCTAGAACCCCAGCATGTGGGAGGCTGAGACAGGAGAATCATTGCAAGTTTGAGACCTGGGCTACAAAGTGAGCTCAAGGCAGCCTGAACTGCATAGCAAGACTCTGTCTCAAAAAGAAAAAAAAAAAAAATGAATTTTTAGAAATTGAAATTTGAATTTAAAGTAATTTTCACTTGTCCTGATTTTTTTTTTTTTTTTTTTTTTCAGTACCGGAGATTGAACTCAGGACTTTGAGATTGTCAGGCAAGTACTTATTCTACTGAGCTATTTCCCTGGCCCATGTCCTAAAATAGTCTTCTTCTGATTTTCCAAACCACTTGAAAATGTGAGGGATATCCTTAGATTTTATTTTTCCTGATTTTGTTATTGCAGTATAGAGATTAAAACCAGAGCCTTTACACTGAGACATATGCTCAGCCCTTTGTTATTTTTCATTTTGAGCAGGATCTCACTAAGTCCTTAAGCGGCCTATCTTGGGCTTGAACTTTCAGTCCCCTGCCTTAGCCTCCCAGCCTTCTGGGATTCCGTGTATGCACCATCACGCTGGGCTTATTCTTAACTCCAGACTCTTAGCTCCAAAATAAGTGGTAGCCAGAGGCTGGGATATGAGTCTGTGGTCCCAGTTACTCGGGAGGCTGAAGCAGGACGTTCGTTGGGGCGCAGAATTTCCAGACCAGCCTTGGGGCAAGATGACAAAACCCTGTCTTAGAAAAAAAAGTCAGTGGCGGTCTGGTTTGTCCCCCTGCCAGAGTCCACTACCTAAATCAGTAGCTGTGAGTCAGTGACCCTGGAAGGCTGCTGGGCAGGGCTAACCTGCATCCTGGCCAACTCCCAGTGCCTCGGAGCCAGGGCCTGGGGCTGGGAGTGACCGCGTCCGACCAGTTCCCAGGAGTCCGGGACTGCAGGCCTGGATGACCTCTTGGAGAGCTGCGGACCAGACCTTCGCAAGCCTCTGTACTGTTGCAGTCATGAGCTTGTGGCTTGGCTGTGAGGACAGTCACGGCCACCCCATGACTAACAGCACCTGCAGCAGGGACCCACTGTAGCCACCGAGGCAGACAGGGCAGCGGTAAGGAAGGAAGAGGCAGGCAGGAGAGAGCCTGTACCCAGAGCACCCTGAGCAGGGCCAGGAGAGAGAAGAGCAGAGTCGGGTCAGCTGATCCAGCGGGCCCTCAGCCCCAGACAGCCATGACACCGATCAGAGAAGGAGGTGGCAGAGGTGGGGACCCGGGGTGACCTCAGGGGCTGCACTTCCCTTAACCTCTGTGCAGATCAAGAGGAACCAGGGCTGTGGAAGGACCCAAGCACATCTGGGGAATTTAACAAATGCCTGATTGAGAGTCACCTCTGCCACCAAAGTGCTTTCTTGGTGGTTTGGAGCTCTTGGGATCAGTATCCAGGGACCTGGGGGAGCTAAACAGAAGCAACGGGAGAAGACACAGCTTTTATTATCTGCACGCATGAGGGTCAGAGGAAAGGGGCAGAAGCTGAGCAGCAGACTGGCACATGCGTGCTGTGGTTCCAAAGCAGTTTGTGCCAGAATGGTTGGTGAAGCCCAGCACGGGCCGCGGGGTTGTGCTGTCACAAGGGGAAACCGAGGCCCAGCTTCAGGGCGGGGGAGAGAGGGAGGGAACCCTTCCTGCATCTGTGACTGCCTAACTGTTCTCAACTCAAGTTGATCCTTAGGCCAAAGCACACAGGGACTCCTCACAACTGCCCCCTGCTGAGACATGACCAGGGTCCTGCTGCTTGTCTGAGATTTGGGTTAAGATGGGGCCTCAGGATCCCTGTTGGGACACATGGGGGTTTTGGGTGGTACCTGCCTGCGAGATTCAACGGAGACCTCATGACTCAGTGCACCTTGGGAGTTTAAAGTCAGGCACACTCCCAGCCTGCCATGGGCTTTCAGTCTTTATTTTATTTTATGTGTGTTTGTTTCTTTTGAGACAGGGTCTCCCCATATAGTCGGGATGGCCTTGAGCTCACTATGTAATCAAGGCTGGCCTCAGATTCGTGCCAGTCCTCTCACCTCAGCATCCTGCATGCCGAGACCACAGCCATGTACCACTACACCTGGTTCTCTGTCTTTATTTTCTATCAGATTTTTTAAAAAAGAATTTTAATCCCTCAAAGGGAGCAGCAGTAGCTGATACAGGTGCTTTTAGTCACAGAGCGGCCGTGACTGTCCCCACAACCAAGCCACACAAGCTCATGACTGCAGCAGCACAGAGGCTCTCAAAGGTCTGGCCCGCAGTTCTCCAAGAGGGCATCCAGGTCTGCAGCCCCACGCTCCTGGGAATGGGTCAGACATGGTCACTCCCAAGCTGTCGGTAGAATCAACTTGCAAAGAGCTTGAGAGTGAATCCAGACAACCCACTGCTCAGGTACTGGCCTCAGGGACAGGGGAATCAGGATCTCAAAGACACATCCGTACTCCCATGCTCACAGCAGCCAACACATGGAAATCACCCACAGGTTCGTCACATGTGAGTGTATATATGCACAGCGGAATATTATGCAGCCTTTAAAAGGATGGATCCTGGACAGACTGGTGCTTGCCTGTAATCCTAGCACTCAGGAGCCTGAGGCAAGAGGATCCCTGCAAGTCTGGGCAAGACCAGCTTCTTAAAAACTGTCTACTAGACCATGTCAGACAAACTAAGGGCATCTAGGTGATGGCTGGAGTCCTGGGATGGCTGTGTACCCTCAACCCTGGCAAGAACAGTGAGTGCACAGAGGGGAGGCTTTAGCCTTCAGCCCTGTTTATCTCCATGCAGCCCTTAGGCAACCTGTACCCAACAGAATGCAGGGCATGAGTGGATTTAGACCCTACCTGGGGGAGGAGCTCTAGGCCTCGGAAGGAGCAGCTGCCCTGGGGCTCCCCAGAAAGGGTCTGGCCTGGCTCAGCATTAGGCTTGGGGGGCCCGGTCTTCCCACTCTGAATATCTTGTTGACTGCTGCTGGAAGGGTTGCAGTCAGCATGTGTAGTAGATTGTTAACTCATGGTCAACTTGTTAGGCCTCGCTGAACTAACCAGCTTGGTGGTGGGTGTGGAAGGCCCTCTGAGAGTTGTTGCCTGCAGCAAAAGAGGCAGAATTGGAGAAGCTGTTGGAACACTGTTAGGTACGAACTCAAGCAACTGACCAGACCAGACATTCTCATGTGAGATTTAATGGAGGTAGGGTTGGCCCTCTGGTGGGCCAAGATAGCAACAAACAAGGCATAGTATAGGGCTTTTAAGGTTGTGTGTGTGCGTGCGTGTGCGTGCGTGCGTGTGTGTGTGTGTTAAGGGGTTGCTTGTAGGCTGTAACAGCCAAGGGAGAGCTAACCTTGGCAGGGCTACCTGGTCTGTGGGGCACTTTTTTGTTAATAAAGGAGAGTTTCTGTGGTTGCTTGCCCAGGTCAAAGTCAGGCGGACTTGTTCTGCAGTTTTGGGCTCGACTATGCATGGGGCCAAGGAGGAAAGAGTTTGGGGACAGGGTGGCTGGGAAACTTTGAATCCCAACTGAAAGGTTAAACTGGCTGAAGCCACGAGGTACTGGACTAGACACACTGACATGAGCGAAGCAGGTTTATTGGAAGTGTATGGGGGGCTGAGGGGAGCTTCGTGGACCAAGACAGCATCAGACAGAGGAGGGCAGAGACTTTATAGGATCTTTCAGGGAGGGTAACCGTGGGCTGGCACAGCCAGGTGACAGCCTGGTCACGGGTTTCAGAGAGCGTGATTGCGGCTGGAGCAGCCAGTTCTCAGGTGGGCATCAGTCATCTTCCTTTTTAATTTTGTTTACATCAGAAGAGAGTGAGTTGAGATTAGCATGGGTCAAGGGGAAGCGAACCAAGACCAGAGTACAGTGTGGGGCAGGGTTGGGATTGGGGTTGGCATAGGTTACCTAGGAAACCGAGGGAGGGAATGTTTGGGGCAAGGTGCCCAGGAAGCTTTCTATCCCAACCTATACGAGGGACGCTGTTTGGAGATGCTGGAGCCATCAGTTCTCCCGGGCTGTTCTGCTGGGTGACCTTGTCACGCTGGCTTTCCCAGTGAAGCTGGTGGTTCTTGTCAGAGGAGGAGGAGCTCCAGACCTCCTTGCCCCTGAGAATGGCTATGGTTCACTTTGGGGGAGCTCTGGTCCTCATCTGGAGCATCACTTCCTGGCTCTGGAGGAGAAGCTGCACTGCTCAGTCTCCTGGAGAGGCTTGTCCCATTGGCTTTCCTGATGGGAACTCAGGTTTCCTCATCACTGGGGGAGCTCGGGACTCATTGTCACTGAGGGTGGCTGTGGTACCTTTGGGGGAGCTCTGGAGCTGACCTTGAGCGTCACTTCCCAGCTCTAGTGCAGATGCCCCAGCCTGCTGGCACAGGCCCCCTCATCCCACTGGCACACACTTCCTGCCTTGCACCACTGACTTTCATGCCTTCCCAGCACAGATCCATGAAGCAGATCTGCAGGAGACATTGCCAAGAGATCTGGGCCTGCAGCTGGACTAGAAAGAGGCATTGCGAGGAGCTCTAGGTCTTCACCTGTATTAATGCAGAATACTAGGAGCCAGGACCCCAGCTGGATTCCTTGGTCTCTAGTGTGTGGATAGATTTCCTGTGCTCTTGTATATGATTCTTTGGGTGATTATAAAATAATCTTACAAAGTGTGTCCTGTATTGTATTGTTTCCCTTTCAAAAGCCCCAAACCAGGACAGCATGGTCCAAGGAAGCCAGGGAATCAGGAGTTCCCTGGGGCTCCGGGTCAGGGTCTTTGCAGGCCAGATACGCAGTTTATTTCATAACTACCTGAAAAAAAGCACATTTTCTTATAAATCATTATGGTAATAGTTATAGACAAGGGGGAAATCGGAGAGCTGGGCGTGGTGGCTCATGCTCGTAATCCATCTACGTGGGAAGCTGAGATGGGGTGGCAGCCCTGAGGCAGGCTTGGGCAGTTTAGTGAGGCGCTGTCTCAAAATAAAAAGTGCAGGAAGGATGGCTCAGGAGAGCACTTACAGGCATGGAACGCTGTGTTCAATTCTCAGTGGCGAGAGTGAGAAAGGGGGTGCGAGGGGTGACAATCCTGCCCTTGGTGACACCATGAATGGGCACAGACAGCGTTATGCCAAGCAAAATAGCCAAGCACAAATAAAAGTACTGCATGATTTTTCTCATCTGTGGCATCAAAAACAGCCTTCCGCATTTGAGAGCAGTCACGAGAGGAGGGAACAGGGACAGAGGGCAGCCGCTGTGCTCCCGGCTGCTGGGAGGCTCAAGCAGGGGGGTCACTGGAGCAAGGCCAACCCAGGCAACACAGTGAGACCCTATCTCAATAATGAAATTACATGCCTGTAATCCCAGCACTCGGGAGGCTGAGGCAGGAGGATTGCTGTGAGTTCGAGACCAGCCTGAGCTCCAAAGTGAGCTTAAGGCCAGCCTGAACTGCATAGTGAGACCCTGTCTCAAAAAGACAAAACAAAATAAATAATAATAATAATAATAAAACTAAGCAAGCAACAAACAAGATTAGAGAATTTTGGTGAAGGAGCATTTGGAGGTTCAGGTAAATGACAGTTGGCTCAGTAGCACAGAGTCATTGACCAGATGGCCCATAAAGCGGGGTGACTACACCTCATCATGGTGCTAGGGGACAAATGAACAGTGCCCAGTGAGTTTGAGTAACATCTGGAGAAAGACATCATGCAGAAGGAAAGCAGACTGAGTCACCTTTCCCGTTCCCGACGGCTTCCAGCTGTGGCCAGCTGTGTCACAGGCTTCGCCAGCATTTTCCCTGCTCTCCACTTTCCTTATTGGGGTGGGGGCGGGGGCACTGCCCAGCGCCTGCATCCAGCTGCCCAGACCTTGTGTCAGCCCCAGCTCCATTGCCACGGCAACGGTTCCCTTCAGGAAGATTGTCTTCTGCAGTGGCTGACAGCCCCGAGGCTTTGCCGGCATCTGTGCCATGGGGGACCCTTCTCACCTTCCTGGTGACTTTCCACGCAGTACTGGCTTCATCCAGAAGGGCAGGCAGCGAGTTCAGGGGCTTCTCTTCTCACTGTACTCAGAAGATGCAGAGGCCTGGCAAGTAACTATGTCTGGCTTCATTAGAGCTAGAAAGTTGTGTTGTTTTGTTTTTGTGGCACTGAGGATTGAACCCAATCCCCAGCCCTCTTTAAATTCTTCGTTTTGAGATAGGATCTTGTTAAGCAGCTCACTTGCCTATGCTGGGCTCAAACTTCTGATCCTCCTGCCTCAGCCTCCCAGAGTGCTGGGATTACAAGGCTGTACTGCCATCCCCAGCACAGAGCTTTTAATAAGGAACCCCACAGATTTTACACACTTTTCCATCAGAATATTCATGATGAATGTCGTCACAAAAAAAGATCCACCCCGCCGGGCGTGGTGGCGCATGCCTGTAATCCCAGCACTCGGGAGGCTGAGGCAGGAGGATTGTTGTGAGTTCGAGACCAGCCTGAGCTACAAAGTGAGCTTAAAGCCAGCCTGAACTGCATAGCGAGACCCTGTCTCAAAAAGACAAAAAAAAAAAAAAAAAAAAAAAAGATCCACCCAGATTCTGACACCTCCAAAACATTGCTGGTGAAGAAATTTTAAAGAATCAGAATTTCTGCAATTCCCACAGTGGACGTGCAGGGCTGAGGCCACCGGGGAGGGATATGTCAGTGATGGTTCACGAGCAGCGTTGCCTACACTTCAGTCTGCTTGTTCTCCACTCAGCACAGATTTGGAATGAGTGAATTTGTTTGCATGCAACAGGCATGATTCGTGGAGCTCAGTGCATTGTAAATGCAGGGCTATTAACAGACCCCAGCCGGCTCCTCACTGCACCCAGGATGACGTGGGTCCCCACTGCCAGGCTTGGGCTCCCTGCCCCACGAGCAAGGACGCCAGCCTTTGTGTTCTGCTCTTCAGCCACCGCCCTGGGGACAGCATCACTTCCACATCCCCAGCATTAGCCTGGCACCCACGTGACTGGCTGTGCCTGTCACCACCTCTGCAGATGACGGACAAAGTCAGACCTCCACGGCATCTCTCACGCCTGATTCCTCTCTCTTCCACTCCCACCTCAGCTCTGTCCACAGCCCATTAGGTTGGTTAGGCCTCCAAAGAGCACCTGATCTTTCCTGTTCCTCTAGGTCAGCCTGTGACCCTTGTTCCCTGGCCCGCAGTCAGTGTACGGTCATTTCTGAGGCTGGCTGGGGTCTCACCAGTGGTCCAGGGACTGTCCCCTACTGACAATGACCTCTTCCCAGGGCCTCAGTCCTGACATCGAGGCCCACCCACCTTCCCCAGGGTCTCTGCTCTGCCTGACACCTTGGTCACTTTGCTCCATGACCCTGTCCTCTTAATAACTATGATGGTACACAGCAAGCTGGGGACTCGGGCAATAAAAAGAATTTACCAACAAAACACACAGAAAAGACGAGATCTATTTAGGTCAGGGTACACCTCAAGAGGGACAGCAGGTGACTTTGCCAGAGAATAGCCATACAGGCAGGGTGAGAGATGACTTTTTATTTTGTTCTGTTCTTTGGAGTCTTGCTATGTAGCCCAGCTGGCCTTGAGCTCACAGAGATCCTCCTGCCTCGGCTTCTTGAGTGCACTGCGACACCCAGCAGAGATGAAGTTTTAATGAGGGACTGAAGCAGGGGAAAGAATCTCTGTTAGCAGATCAAATCTCAGGAATGATGGTCCGAGGCCTTTAGACCACTGCCTGTAGTTGTGCATTACAGCTGCACAATATAAAGTCCTCTCGCTCAGACCCTTCGGCCTGAAACAAGAGCATCTACAGGCTTCAACCTTCTGGAAAATCCCAGGCATTGGCTGGCTGGAAGGAGGGGGTGGTGTTTCTTATCTGGTGCTGCTGCAGTCGGCATGGGTGCGCGTCTGATGCTGTCTGTCCATCCTCGGCAGGCTGGTGACGATGGAGAAATCGGGGTGCCGAGAATTGCAGCCATCTTGTCCCCACACAGCTATCGAAGTGCCTTGAGTCTTCTAGCCCTGGCGTGGCCAGCTGTTTCCCACAACTGTGACGTCACCCTCACCAGCGTCTCCTGTCTCTCAGAGGGGCACATCCTCCCCCAACCCTGTCCCCTAGGTCAGGGCTGCTCTGAGTGTGGCCCAAGTAGCTCTGAGCTCCAGAACAGAGTCTGAGAGCCAGGTCCACAAATGCTTGCAATGGGTTTGCAGCAAGAAAAAAAATTGTAAACAGAAAGGAACAAAAATTACAAGCTGGGCGTGGTGGTGCATGCCTGTAATCCAAGCACTCAGGAGGCTGAGGCAGGAGGATTGTTGTGAGTTCGAGACCAGCCTGAGCTACAAAGTGAGCTTAAGGCCAGCCTGAACTGCATAGTGAGACCCTGTCTCAAAAAGACAAAAAAAAAAAAAAAATTAAGTGTAGGTCTCATAGTAATCTAACAAAGTAATTTGCTGTCTCCTACCCCTAAAAACAAAACTTAAGGCTTGGATTTAGTGACTGGTCAGGAAATATTTTCTTAAGACCAGATGGCATGTGCGTGGCTGGGGCACTGGCTGCCTGGCCTCCATCCCAGCCCTTCAAAGTAAAAACAGGCCTGACAGGTGGGTGGGGCTGCGTCCTCAGAAACCATGCTCTGAGCATCTGAGCTTTTCCCCTCTCTTTGTTCAGTACTGGGGATTGAACCCAGGGCCTTCACTCTGAACTATATCTCTGGCCCTGTATTTCAAATGTTCTATTTTGAGGCAAGGTCTTGCTAAATTTCCAGGCTGGTCTGGAACTTGTGAGCTCCCTGTCTCAGCCTCCCAGAAAATTGGGGTTATAAGACACGTGTCACCACCCCCAATTTCCTCATCACTTTTGCTGTTGCTGCTATTGTGAGACATTCTTACCATATAGTTTAGGTCCAACTTAAATTCACCATACAATCCAGGCTGGACTCAAACTCTTACCCTCTTACCTCAGTCATGTGACCCCAGGGTCACATAATCTTTATATCTTGAAATATTCTTATTTTCCCAATCATTTACATAATAAAGTCTTAGCTTATTAGTCTTATACAAACAGAATAAGGGCTTGATTTAGCCCATAGGCCAGAGGATGCTGCCATCTTGAGGTAATTTATTGTTCTCATCCATATCTGGGTCTCACTATGTAGTTGAGGCTGGCCTTGAACTCACAATCCTCCTGCCTCGGCCTCCCCAGTGCTGGGATCACAGGGGTGCCCACCACGCCCATCTGCCTGGTGCCTTTCAAATGAATAAAAAGATGAGAAAACTCAAGGGGCAGTTGGCTTTGGTACACAGAAGGCAGGTTGGAAAGGCGCTGGCTGAGAGGGAAACATTTGACGCAGCTAGAACTGAAGGCCCAGCCCCAGCAGGGGTGCTGACGGCGCGGTCTGTGAGCCCAGCGCTGGGCGGTGAGGCCCGAGGACTGAGAATTCAGCCAACCCAGGCAACTTGGTGATTTGGCGAGACCCTGTTGCAAATCAACAAATGTAAAAAGCCCAGTATGAAGGTGCTGTGTCCATCCCCGGTACTGAAAAGATTCAAGAAAAGAAAACAGAAAAAGAAAAATTATAGCCAACGCAGAGCAAAACTGTGAGCAGAACCCGTTCCATTTTATAAGAATGAGTCGATTACCCTTTTGTTTTTAATTTTCAGTGTTAAATGTTAAGAAAAAAATTAAAAAATAAATAATATGTCAACAAAAGCATAGAAAGTACCCAATCCAATATTACTTATGCTCTATTGCTCTCTTTGCTTTATGTCATGTATTTGAAATCTTACAGCTTCCTTCCACATTGCTTGCGAAGCAAGTTGCAGTCATTGTTGTATTTTTTGTTTCATGTTTTCTTTTTATTGCATCAATTTTCAAATGCACAAAAGTAGAAATGAAGTAATAAATCCTCACAGCCAAGCACCCAGCTGTGTGATGACCAGCTCTGTCATGTTTATGCTTTTTGTTTTTCATGGTACTAGGACTTGAACCTACCACTGGGAGACCGAGCTACAGACCCAACCATCTCTAGGAGGGGTCTCCGCTGGGCTCACAAGCATTCAGCCCCCTGACATTTCACATTGGTCTATTAAAAACTCCAAAACATATCAATGTTGTCCTCTTTAACAGTGGCAAAAAATAACAAGGAATTTTATTATATTTTCTCAAATTCTGAGGGGAAAAATTAGTTTTAAAATCTAGAAAATTCTGAGAGAACACTGATAACGTCTTGATTTGCTTTGTCTGTTTCTGAGACGTGTCTTTCTGAGTAGCCCTGGCAGGCCTCCAAGTGCGGGTTACACTTCAGGCCCACGCAGCTGAAAGGGCAGGTGGCGACACGCCAGATAACACACCAGGAGCTAAGTGACTCGGAGGCGAAGCTCGAGGACCCTGGATCTCCTGCCTCCCGAGGCTCTCCAATGAGCAACATGCTTGGAGAGAAGGAAAGCAAGAGGGGCTTAACTAGCTGCCCACGTCACACAGCTGGGCCCTTCAGAGTGGGGTACAGACCCAGGTAACCTGCTAGCACCCCAAATCCCACCGCCCCATTCCCTAGAGCCAGCAGCACCATGCAGGAGACTAAAACATATGGTTCACCTTTGGCCATATGGGGAGTGCGGCAGTCACCGAGTGGAGTTCTCAGTAAACAAGAAGGACCTGAAAGAGCCCCAGCCCTTCCCCCTGGAGAGGCCTCCATGGTATGACCAAGGGGCTGTCGCCCTCCTCTGGACAGTGAGGTCGCCACTTCTCTGCGGCAGACCTTCCCATGGTGGGCAAAGAAAACAAATCCACAGTCTGAGGGATTTATAGCTTAAGGAAACGCAATCAAATTAGGGAAAAGTCAAGTTTATAATTTGATTCATCCATAAAAATCCCACTGGCCTTGGTCTCATCTTTGACTATTTACAAATTCTGTCTTTTTTTTCCCCCCTTTGAGATGGGCCTTGCTCAGTACTTCAAGCTGGCCTCAAAATTGGTGGCAATCCACCTGCCCCAGCCTCCTGGGTGCTGGGATTACAGGTGTGCACCACCACACCCACTAAAAGTCTGTAAATTCCTATACTCTTTTCTCTCATCTCAGTAAGTGTTCTCACATGGCACCTTCCTCCCGAAACCAGAGACTTCAGGCCCACCGACCTGGGCCTGTTCACCACCCCACTGTGGGAGGGGTGCACCTGTTCTTGGTCCCTGGGGT
Source organism: Ctenomys sociabilis (assembly GCA_004027165.1). Taxonomy (NCBI): domain Eukaryota; kingdom Metazoa; phylum Chordata; class Mammalia; order Rodentia; family Ctenomyidae; genus Ctenomys; species Ctenomys sociabilis. Next base: position 108,313 of record PVKA01001036.1, read on the forward strand.
GACCGTAATCTGTCCAGCTGCACTAACGGTGCGGGCCACCGAGTGGAGAGACAATCCCGGAAGCTCAATCCTGCGGTCTTTGAGCAGGGGTGGTCCAGGTTCGGGACTGGTTCAGTACTCTCTTGGGGGCTCAGCCTGGGGCGGTCTGGGTTGGTTAGGGTTCCGCAGCCTCTGAGCAGCGCTTATCACCAGAGCTCAAAGGAGTCAACACTGGTCCCAGCGGCTCCTCCCCGCCTCGGAAGGGGTTGCAGGGAGACCTCAGCCCGCGAGCTCGGGGCCTGCCCTCCGGACACCATCCCCCCTAAGTGTTCCAAGGGACTACTACACTGCCCTGGGAACTGTTTCCAATGCACCTACTCTGGATGATCACGCACAGCACCTTGGACTGCTGGGTTATTCTCACGTTTCCACTAATGACCCAGTGTACGACACACTCGGGTGCAGGGCTCCCCACTCTCCAGGAGGGGACCTGTCTATCTCGGGCCACCAAGGGTCTGGCCTGCGCGGCACAGGGCTGGCTGGCTCTTCCCCAGGCGTGGCAGCCTCAAGCTTCTGTGAGCCTGCGGTTGGAGGCGATGTGGGAGCAAAACTTAGGGCTGCTGCACCAGCCTGTGGAGAATCTGCTCAACCTGATCCGGGTCCCCAGCGTGGTGGGCCTGAGCCTCTGCTTGCCCGGGCAGCTGCATACGGCTGTCCTTCATGGACAGGTCGAAAAACTCAGGCCACTGACTCGCAAAACCTCAGTATTAGTAAGGATTTTGAGTTTGAAGCCAGCGGAGAGACAGACAGACAGACAGACAGAGCCAAGTAGAGCACGGTGACACACCCTTATAACTCCAGCACCCAGAAAGCAAAGGTAGGAGACTGCATGAGTTCAAGGCCAGCGTGGGCTACATAGTGGGTTCAAACCCAACCTAAACTACACGTCAAGACCTTGTCTCAACACCCTACCCAAAAAATAAGTTTAGAAAAGAGAAGCAGAAAGCAAATAAAATCAGAGCCATCAGACGACCCAAGTGACCTTCACATTCTCTTCCTGGAAACTAATTCACATGAGAAGCCAGATTGCAGTCCTCTCCTTACTTGATGAATAGAGAGAAAACAAGCAGATTTTCCAAGTCCGCATCAAGCTCCAGAGCGAACAGCTTCAAGAATCCTTCCCAAGCTAAGAGTTGGAACTCCCCAGAAAGCAGAGCGCGCTGACAGCCCCTGGTCAGCACAGCGATGGTGACATCATCTCTGGCTCATTCACTTCTCCTCTGCCTCCTCTCCCCGTAAACGAGAGCTTTCACCGTGCTACAGGCGCCTCCAGATTGCACGTGTAAATCTGTACTTTGTGTGCACTGCAGAAAGGTCTCAATCTGATGGGCTTTAAATGAATATTTAACATGTATAATTCATAATAATCATTAACATGTAAATACATTATGACTAATGCACTATAAATTCACTGGTAATGTATAACACTATAAATTGAAATCAATTCCAGTTAAAAAGTACTCCGACCAACAGGGGCTTGCATACCTGTAGACATTTATATTTCCAGTGCAGTTATACTATATCTGATACATTGTTCAGTTATGACTTTTTCATAATATCTTTTTTTTAAGTTTGGCTTGGCTTGATTGTGTTTGTTTTTGTTGTTTTGTTTCGTTTTTTGGTGGACTAGGGATTGAACCGGGGGGTGCATTGCCTTTGAGCTACATCTCCAGCCTTTTTACCTTTTGCCCTGGGACTTCCTCACTAAATTGCTCATCCTAGAACTCAGCCTGCACTGCTCCTGCCTCGGCCACCCCAGCAGCTGGCATTGTCATGGCATGGGCCACCACACCCAGCTTCCCGTAGAACTTCTGCACTGACTACAGTTTTCAGGACAGCAACCTAGGATTCAATCTGTCATACCACAAAAGAAAAAGTTTCAATAAAATTATTTTATTTTCTAATAGAATAAACTGTATAAAATAAGCCAGAAATTGTAAAATACAAGGGTGGCCCATAAACTATTTTATTTAACCCATTTTTTAAAAATATCCTACATACCATGACTTAGAAACCACATGATTTCATTTTTGTGGTTCTGGGCCTGAACCGAGGCCTTCTTCCCTGAGCCACATCCCAAGCCCCTTTTTATTTTGAACAGGGTCTCAGTTGCCAAGTTTCAGAGGCAGAGTTTGAACTTGAGATCCTCCTGCTTCAGCCTCCCAGGGTTCTGAGATTACAGGCCTGTGCCTCTTGCCAGAGCTCCAGGAGAGAGGGCTTCTTATAACACAGTAAGGAAGAGTTGTTCATGCGCTTTCACCAAGGCCCTGGCACTTTAGCAGCCAGTACGAGAAGCTAAGTATTGTTTCAGTTCTCTTGTTGGGGATGTAATCTGGGCCTAGTGCATGCTGTGCCGGAAGAGCGGTGCCCGTGCCGCAGCCCTGACTCCTGCAGGCGGCGTCAGTGTTTGCAGCTGCAGCCCTGCTTTGACAGAGGAAACAAAAGGGATCTTTAAAAATTGGAACTTTGTCTTGTACAAAGGAGCTGCTGCTCTAGCGACCTCATGTGGAGAGTGTTGACCAGGACGCCCTCCAGCCTCAGCATGGATGAACGGATGAGGCCCAGGCCTCTGTCAAAACCGCCAGCTCAGAAGGGAATGAGCGCAGCTCTACAAGGGAGGGAGGGCGCCGAGAACGGCTAGCGGAGGAAGAGCGTCAGGACGTGCAGGCGTGCGTGGGCCAAACGGGCTCGCGTGGCTTCAGCTCTCTTTAGCTCTTTTGAATGGAGGCCTAGAAGGGGAGCGTCTGAGTCAACAGAACTTCTCGTTTTAGTTGTTTCGGACATGTCGGAGCCGTTTCCTGAGGGGCTATACGGGTTTCTGTTCCTTCCTCACAGCATTTGTCATTTGATCTCTTGATGGTGGCCGTCCTGTCTGGTGTGGGTGAGCTCAAAAGGCTGCTTTAATTAGCATTTCTCCAATAACCAGAGATGTTGAACACTTTTTCATATCCTTATTAACCTCTGTACAACTAAGAAGTGTCTGCTCATTCCACTTAGCCATTTTTTTTTTTTTTTTTTTTTTTTTTTTTTTTTTTTTTTTTTTTTTTTTTTTTTTTTTTTTTTTTTTTTTTTTTTTTTTTTTTTTTTTTTTTTTTTTTTTGTCTTTTTTGAGACAGGGTCTCACTATGCAGTTCAGGCTAGCCTTAAGCTCACTTTGTAGCTCAGGCTGCTCTCGAACTCACAACAATCCTCCTGCCTCAGCCTCCCGAGTGCTGGGATTACAGGCCTGCGCCACCACACCCGGCTCACTTAGCCATTTTTGATTGGGTCTTTTATTCTGGGGTGGGTCTTTCCTTTTTAGTTCTATTTATAGTCTAGGTATTAGTCCTCTGCCTAAGGAATATGGTAAAATCTTGCGCCACTCTCTAGCTGTCTTTTCACCCTACCGATGTTTCCCTTGTTGCACAGAAGTGTTTCCCTTGGTGTCACCCCATGTGATTTTCTCACTGATATTTCTTTTTTTTCTTTTTCTTTTTTTTTTTTTTTTTTTTTTTTTTTTTTTTTTTTTTTTTTTTTTTTTTTTTTTTTTTTTTTTTTTTTTTTTTTTTTTTTTTTTTTTTTTTTTTTTTTTTTGTCTTTTTGAGACAGGGTCTCACTATGCAGTTCAGCTAGCCTCGAGCTCACTTTGTAGCTCAGGCTGATCTCGAACTCACAACAATCCTCCTGCCTCAGCCTCCCGAGTGCTGGGATTACAGGCTCACTGATATTTCTTGTATAACTGGAGTTGTGCTCAGGAATTCCTGGCTACACTCATGACTTCAAATATTCTATCTTCCTATATGTACGCTGTTTCTGTTTTAATGTCCAGATCTTTGATTCATTTTGATTTTATGTTTGATACATGGTAAGAGAGATGGGTCCAGCTTCAAGCTTCTGCATACAGACAGCCAGTTTTTCCAGTTCCATTTCTTAAATAGGGTAGCTTTCCTCCATTGTATGTTTATGGCTCCTTGTTCAAAGTCAAATAGCTGAATGTGTCTGGGATGTTTCCCTCTCCTTTATTCTGTTTTGTGGATTATCATCTATTTTTGTGCTGGTTCCATACCATTTCATCACAGTGGTTTTGTAATATAACTGGAAGTCTGTATTGGATGCCTCCAGGTTTGCTCTTGGTGCCCAGAATTGCTTTTGCTGTTCAAGGTCTCTTATGGTTCCATATGAATTTGAGAATTATTTTCTCTAGCTCTGTGAGCTTATGGGTTAGCTCAGTTGTTTAAGTGCCCGCTGGAGCAAACCCAGTTAGGCCCAGGGGACGATGGTTTGATCCCCAGCTCCTCAGGGCTTACCAGACCCGCCCTTAAGGCAGCCTGAGCCAGCCCCACCCCACCCCCCAGGGGAAAAAAAAATCCTTCTAGTTCTGTGAGGAACGCTGTTGGTGTTTTCATTGGGATTGTGTTCAACGTGTGTGTCAGTTTTGAGAGTATAGTCCTTTTGCCAATATTGGTTCTGCCTCTCCACAAAAGGGGACATCTGTCTGATAGGTTTCAGAAGCAACAGCAATAGAGGTGGTGGTGCCAGCAGAGCAGAGAAGCAGAAACAGGGGGAGGGAAAGCCTAAACACAGGGAGAGAAGCCAACATGGGGAGATGGGCAGATCCTCTGGCCTGAGACTTTATGGACTTTTGCCAGGGGTGGAGCTTGAGGGGGAGGTTTAGTGACATACAAGCAGCTGATTGGAGGCTCCCTTGTGGGGGCGGGAAAGGTCAAAGGAAGCTGTACCCAGGGCTGGAGTGGGGAAGGAGGAGACAGTGATCATTGGGAAGATAAGCTGCTGTTTCAAGGGCTTCAGCCATATCAGACGACCACCATAATAATTCAGCAATTCATACTAGGGCTATGACCTATCACTGTCCATTTTCTGATGTCCTCTTCAATCCATTAATATTTATATATCACTTAAAAAGGGAAAAATGTTTACATTACAGACATAGATCTACTTTGAAGATAGGATCCCCAAATGGATACTCTTCACATTTAAGATGAATTTAAGTGTATACCATTTAAATGTTGAGACAGATTCCATCCTCAGGCAGGACTCTAGTCTCTGTTCACTCAGCTTTCAACCCACTCCTCACAGGATCACTGTGAGTTTGGCCTCTCTGTACCATTCTTTCTGTGAACCCAGGGTGGGCCCTTCCTGCTATGGAGCCCAGCAACACCTAACCCACCAGCCTGCCCTTATGGGTGTAAATGAGATCTACAAGTCCAGCCTCCAGCACTGGCCCTGACATATCATAAGCAGCGCTGACAGCCGGCCAGGAAAGTGCTTCCCCCAGGTTCTGCAGTCAACCTTTGTTCTCTCTTCCACAACTATGGGAAGCACTCGCTCTACCCCTTTTTACACTTGCCTCCTTTCCTACACACTGTAGTTTTACAGCCACGATGAAACTGTAGCGCCTTGATAAGCAACACAAGACTTGCTGACTTGGATTGCGAAGTCAACACCTGCTCCTCTGCAAGCAATCCACTCACTTGATTCTTTATCAACAGACAAAATGTGAGCAGAACAGAGTTTACCATCTCTTCTCTGGGGTGAAGCTCTCAAAAAGCAGTGTGGTTCCAGACAAGAGCAAAGCCATTTACTGGTGTGTGCCGAGAGCTTCATAGCCAGGGATGAGTTTTTCAGATCAGCTGTTCTCTTGTGCAGGGGATGACCAGCACCAGATTCCTTGGTTTAATAAAACAATAATAATAATAATACAACTTCTGTTACCATCATAGAAATTTGGGAGCTGGGATATATGCTGTTGCTTCAAAACAGGTTCAAAAGTAAACCTTACAGCACATATTACACACATATGCAGGTTTTACATTTTTCAAAATTTGTAGAAATAGTCACAATACTGAAAAAGGAATGACTGGTTATGCACAGCTACCTACTTTTTTATAACAAAGCAGTGTCTGTGTGTGATGCAAATTTTGTTTCAATTTTAGATACAAAGAAACATGAATACCTTTTTTTTTTATTTGTCTTTTTTTTGAGACAGAGTCTCACTTAAGGCCAGTTCAGGCTGGCCTTAAGCTCACTTTGTAGCTCAGGCTAGTCTCAAACTCACAACAATCCTCCTGCCTCAGCCTCCCGACTGCTGGGATTACAGGCCTGCACCACCACACTTGGCTATGAATACCTTTTTAAAATAAAATTATTTTTGTATTATTGGCTAATCAGGGGAAACTGAAGTGAAAAAAATAGGCTAAATATCTAAAATAACCATTTCATTTATTGAGGATAATTAGTGTTTCACTAGACATTTGAAGAAAGTCTTCTGGAGCCAGCCAAATAGCTCAGCAGATTAAAGTGCCTGCGAGCAGGCTCAAGGGCCAGGGGTTCAATCCTGGGCCTACAGTGCCAGCCCCACCATACTGAGACGGTGATTGAGACTGGGCATAATAGCATGTGCCTATAATCTCAGCACTTGGGAGGCTGTAAACAGGAGAATCATTATGAGTTTGATCTAGTATTGAGACCCTAAACACTCTGTAAACCCTTCCCTAAAAATACAAAAAAAAGAAAGTTTTCTGAACTGGGCATGGTGGTGCACTCCTGTAATCCTGTCACAGGATAAGGCGGGAGGGTCACTGTGACTTTGAGGCCAGCTTGGACTACATAGTGACTTCAAGGCCAGCCTGAATTACATAGCAAAACTTGTTTCAAAGGAAAAGAAGGTATTCTATAATGTGTTGAAATTGAGTGAATATATGCTAATTTAATAAAATATATTGGATTTGAGAAAGTTTTTCAGTGCCACAAATAAATTCTATATGCTTAGTCCAATTAGTGAAGCTGATCAAAATATTTGTCAGTTTCTTCCTAGTTCTCAGACTCAGTATCCTTTCTAACCTGTACCCAAGAAACATAGCTTAGGTATTGGCTTGATAATTTACTTTTAGTAGATGCCTAATCAAAATTTAACTCAGAAGTATTCTAATAGTGCAACCGTACACTTCAGTATCAATTCTCTCGCATTCGTGTGTATAAAGGGCAGTAGTTCTGTCCTCATTTTGACCTTGTTACCTGGAAAATAACAAAGGAAAGTACGTTTAGGGGTTTCAGGGCGAGGGCAGATTACCAGGAATACTGTCTTCAATTCTCTACTGCATGTGGAAGGATGACTTCATTGTCTACTGAGCTAAACACATAGGGTTTCAGGTGAAAGGTCTTCCGAAACCTATGCCTGAGCCCAGTGGCCCCGCTCACCCACCCACCCAGCTAAAAACCTCTAATAGGACCCAGGTAGGGACTGAAATTGGCCAAACTGCTCAAGTTCTCCGACAAATTGGGGTTCCCAGCAGACAGGCGCTGACCCCGAGGGGGCGCTGTGGTGCTGCGCGGGCTCTGGGTTTGCAGTGATTTAGTGACGCAGCCAGGGGTGTCCATGCCTGGGGAGCCCAGAACCTCCTGTGTAGCAGGGAGCTGGGTCTTAATGCAGCGATTCTGACTTTCCCTGTGGACAGATTTGTGAAGAGAAAAAGACGTAGTCATTTATCTATGCCTACAATCCATTTTACACGTAAACAGAATGTTTCTGTTTTATTAAACACTTCATTTTCTTTACATTGGAGATGAAATGCCATTGCAGTAAACACTTTGAAAGTCCCCGAGGTGTCCACCTTTGCAGTAACGTATGTACCCGAAAGGTGGCTATATCTGGCTTTTATTATAGCGAACCTGCTGTTCAAAAGAAGTCCTGGTGGCCGGGCTGCATGCTGCGTCCCGGAGCCTGACCCAGCCCCGCCCCAGGACGCTGGTCAGACCCCGGATCAGCGCCCAGGCCACAGGCCGCTGGCGCCCCCCGGGTCACCAGGGCTGCGCCGGCTGGCCCAGCGTGCCCCCTCCCCCCACCCCACCCTCTACAGCGGCTCCCAGCGCAGTGGCTGAGGCGGAAGCGGCGGAGCTGCCCGCAGCGCATGCGCGGCCAGCCCCGGCGGCTGGCGCCGCGTGACGTCCGGGTCCCGAGGGGGTGGGGAGTTGGCAGGGGGGTTGAAGTCGAGGCGACGCTGACCTTGGCTATCCTTTCGTGAGTTCTGGACCCTTGCAGGGTAGTGTCCGCGCCGCCAAAAACTCGCTCCAGGGTCTGAGCCATAGTGTGACTTTCGCCGTGGGTTCCCTGTTGAAAGGAGGCCCCAGGAAGGCTCTGACGAGCCCGCGAAGTGCGCGAGAAAAGGCTACCGAAGTTTAGAAGGAAAAAGAAATCCTGCCAAAGAGCCCGGATGCTCACCTAGGGCTGAGACTGCCAAAGAATGGGAAAAGGATGGGGCCGGGAGATGGTTCAGTAGAATAAGCGCTTCCTTGGCAAGCACAAAGTTCTGAGTTCAATCCCTGGTCCGAATGTGTGGTCTCCGCGTGAAGTGAACGCAAAGCAAAATGGGTAGCTCAGTGTGCTGTCCCCTAAGCTGGCCCCAAGCTGGCCTGAAAACCTGTGAGAAACAAACTGGCTGCTGACTTAGCACCCATAGGGCAGACCCAGCATGAGAGGAGCAGCAGCTCTGGAAAGGGGGGAAAGGGCTCTGAAAGAAGCACTGCACTAAAGCCAAGTGCAAGAGCCGAAAGTGTGGCCAAGGGAAGCTAGCCAGGAGGGGGACATGAACATCACACACACACACACACACACACACACACACACACGCATGCACGCAGTGCACAAGTATGCGGTGAACTGTGGTACACACAGGCAGTCAGCGCTGGGCTGCGCCTTGCCCGGTGGAACCCAGCAAGGACACCATCCCTGGCCCCAAGTCCAGAGCAGGCTGCAGAGGAGGATGTGCAGCGGGGTGTTGAGCACAGACAAGCGGCAGTGCAGAGGCTTCACCTCTGCCTTCCATTCCAAGGCCAGCAGAGCCGGGGAGAAAGGCTTAGATGGTCTCACAGAAGCCACAGGCCCGCCTGGCCATCCCAGGAAGGATGTCTGTAGCTACTGCAGCTCATCAGAATCCACGCAGCTTTCAACCTACTTGAGCACTAGCTCTATCTAGAATGCCCTAGGGTCTGCCCTGGGGTCCATGGAAGATGGGGTGTCCATATAGCCTTAAGTCATTGGAACTGGAAAAATGCCGAGATTCAGAAGCCTTACTGGCCAAGGATGGAGGGAACACGTGTTTTAATGAGATCCTGGAGGGAAAGATACCCAGCCCAACCCCCAAAGTAATGCCTGCGAGTAATGAGGCTGTAGGAAAAGGCTGCATCAGCACAAAGCACGGCCAGCACTCCATTCTGTAGGAAGCCCTGCTTCATCTTGCCACTCAGCTGAATGAACTGCTGGAGGCCTCAGATCAGTCTGTGCAGAGGGCACAGAGCTGAGGGAATCACTGCTGGAACCAGACAGGAGCTAGGATGCCTGTATCTCACCATCCACAGAGATCTGGACCACGCATGTCTCCATCGGGCTGCTTCTGCCTATAGCACCCTGGGCACACGGGTAGCAGACAGCAGGAGCACTCTGTACTGCTGGAGCTGCACACTACACCCAGGTGTCTGAAGCTGCCCCTGAGATGCCAGCACACAGTGCATGTGGTGAACCACGCTGCAAAAACTGCCTTGGACACAGCCTAGGGATAGTCACCTAGTGTACAGATTTGCTGTTCTGGCCCCAGATGACAAATTCAGCTCAGTCCAGAGAGATCTCTCACTCCACAGCACTGAGCTGCCCTACATTGGCCACATCAGGCCCAGTAACCATTGCATCCTAGAAGTCGAAGCTGCCCTAGCTGGCCTAGTCACCAGCTGGTAGAAAAGAAGTAAATCTGAGAGATAAAAAAAGGATGAGCTATCAAATGAGCAGATTCTGGAATAGCAAAACTTCAGAAACTAGATTGTACTTGGTGACACGCCCTAGCAACCTAACTTAACAAGCAGCTTTTGGGCAACTAGGGCAGCTGCTCAAGGGTGGCACCAAGCCCCCAACCTCCTTGCAGCTGTACGTACTTGGCCCTGTGTGTTTATCCTCATGGTCACAAAGTGGCTGAGACACTTCAGAGTGTCACGTTTGTGTCCCACACAAGCAGAAACAAGCAAAAGATCTCCACTGATTGTACATCTCTATAGGGAAGACCTACTGGATCTCCACTTCTCTCTCATTGGTCAGAACTCTGTTCATAAGAGTAGAATGCAACAGGATTGCTGGGTCACACAAATGGAATCTAAAAGTTTTATTCCTAAGAACAAATCTGCAGCAACTATGGAAAGGCATTAAAGGAGCTGACTGCTTACATGGGAAGACTTGCGGGTTTGCAGTTTCTGCTGTTTGAGTTCTGTCTGTTAAATGCTTCCCATATTTCATTTTTTCCACTGATGTCCTGAGTTCCCCATCTCCCTGCATCCCGGTCCTCAAAGCTGAATCTCCTTAGGGATCTTTCTTTTCCCCTTCTGAGCCTTTGCACACACTTGGGTTCTGAGTCTTGAGCCCTGGCCACTGGGCCTTCCTCAGGGTCTTCTCTCTGCCTGCACACAGGGCCTGAACTTTTGCTTTTCACTCCCCCAAAAGGCCCTGGCCAGGCCTTTTAAAAAGCCCATCTCCAGCTTTAAAACATCAGAACATCTGATTGAAGTTCCAGGAACCCCACCCTAAAACCACCTCTTCAAGCAGCACTGTTGGGTTGCCATATTCAGGGGCCTGTTCACAGTTTGTCCTCGCCCTCCAGGGAGTTTTTACCCTCCAAGACCATCTTTATCCTCTAGCTTCTCCATTTGGGCTTTGTGACCAATGCCACCTCTCCTGGCCTCTGACTCTCACCATCCACCAGATTCTGGCTGCCAGTCCCAGAGCTGCCACTCCACACACACCCAGCAGTGTACAGCCATCTCCTCACTTCCTAGCTCCAGGCTGCCCCTGCTCCTCTAACGCAGGGATGGATCTGCTCAGCTCAGCTTGCGGTTCGAAACACAGAGCCCTAGACATCAAGGTTCCTAGCCCCTCTGCTCCCCTCAGCCTAGGAAACTGGCCAAAAGATGAGGGAGCTAGAGCCGGGCGTGGTGGCGCACGCCTGTAATCCCAGCACTCGGGAGGCTGAGGCAGGAGGATTGTTATGAGTTCAAGACCAGCCTGAGCTACAAAGTGAGCTTAAGGCCAGCCTGAACTGCATAGTGAGACCCTGTCTCAAAAAGACAAAAAAAAAAAGATGAGGGAGCTAAAGGTGGTGGTGCACACCTGTAATCCTAGCACTTGGGAGGTTGAGGCAAGTCATCAGAGTCTTGAGGCCAACCTGGGCTCCACAGTGAGTCAAACCAGGCCTGAACTACATAGGAAAGGGAGAAGGCAAGGCAGTGAAGCCTCTCCCCTTCCCAAAGGGGCCTGGCATCACACGGAGGGACAACTCCTATACACAGACCCAACACCAGCATGGAGACAGGAGGCATCAATTTACTGTTCATGTTAAGCCACAGCCCAGAAGGAAGAACAGGACTCAGCTTCTAATGGGAATAAAATAACAAGGGAACCACAGAGAAAGCACTGGACACACTCCTGACTGGGACCTTGCTTTTCTCTGGCCAGAGCCAGCTGGTGCCTGGGCTTCTCTAAGCGCCGACCCTGGGCTGTGTGGAACACCTCCCTCGGTGCCCTCGTCCTAGATGGGAGGGGCAGCGTCTTTCTGCAGGCCCACACACCCTGTGGCCTTCCTTGTTCGCGAGGATGAGCCTGCTGTGTCCCGTCGGTGGCACAAGGCTCATCCACAGTGAGGCAGTCTGGTGACAAACAGCTAGCACCAAAAAGCAGCTTCTGCTTCCTCATCATGAAGTAAACACAGTATTTTTTTATTTTTGTAAGGAAAGAAAAGTCTCAAAAATATATGGCACTAGAGTGTCAACTACACAGCGGGTCCCGCACAGCACGCTCATCAGATGTAAAGCTGGTGGGAGGCCAAGGTGTCCATGAAGGGCCGCACCAGGTTGTCAGTGGAGAAGTAGAAGATCAGCCCAAAGGTGATAGAGATGGGGAGCGCGGGCAGTGCTTTCTTGAACACGGCGAGCAGCAGAAGCGTCAGACACAAGCCCTGTAGGATGCCAAGTGCAGGATGGAGGTGACCGTGCTGGGGATAGGCAACAACATAGGCACGCCAGGACCTGACTCCTATCCAGCCACAGTGCCTCTGCCCTTTCTGGGGACAGCAGTGACACAGGACAGCCTCCCCAAAGGGCCAGTGAGACAAACTGCCTTGACTAAAACACCAGTGAGGATCTCAGTACCCAGCACTAAGGAAACCTAAGGTGCTATGTGATCTGTCCCCTCATGGCCCTTCCGGCATCTCAGGCAGGGATGGGAAGCCAAGAGTGCCTTCCTGCTTTCGGGGACAGTGGGGCTGAGGTGAGACAGGACAGAGGGGAGCCTCGGGTGATGCCCTCCCCGACACCGGGAGCACAGCCCTTAATCCCAAGTCCTGCCCCATGACACCCAGTGTATTTGTAGGGGGCAGGACAGGAGTGTGCGCAGTGTGGTGAGATTCCATCTCTTCTCCTCTAAAGGAAGGCTTTCCAAGGTAACGCTCAGGTGTCCTTTTAGCTCTGGCCCACAGCCCTGAAACTAGCTTTCCTCTAAATCTTGGGAGGTCACAGATCATCAGGGGTCATGGGACAAACGCACAGGGCCCTGGGCCAGGCCTTAGGCACCAAGGTCACCTCCCTTATGCTGCCCCACAGGCGGGAGGCCTCTCCTTGCCAACCACACCCCTCAGGGCTTCTTGGGGGCACTAATCCCCCAGAGAGAAGGTGGCTGGAGGAGGCTCACAATGAGGATGGCCACGAAGCAGGCCAGCGTGGTGCTCCAGTCCCCGCTGCCCGTGGCCGCCGCCTTGCCCACCAGCACACTGTAGAAGATGAAGTCGCCCAGGCCAAGCTTTACGCCCCCTGTGTGGGGAAGGAGAAAACGGGAGGTGAAGGACAGAAACAGCAGGCAGGAAGCGCCGTCCCCTGCAGAAGATGAGGGACCAGGGCCAGGAGGGACTCGGGCAGCCATGCGTCGGGCGGAGGAGCCTCTGCTTGCGCAGCCACTCTGCAGCTTGGCGAAAACCAGCTGGGCCTGGGGCTTGAAGAGCAAATAAACACGGCTGCCTGGGGCAGGGCACTGGGGACTTGCACCAAGGGAATTACAGATATTCTTTCGGAAACCTAATTTCACTCCTTTCAAGAACATGGATATTTATGTGAAAGGGGCATTCTAGAGACCCTTTTCCATAAGGAAAACAGAATCAGTTATTCATTCATCATTCCTGGGAAGGGAACTGGGGCTCTGAGGCTTTCCAGTTCACTTTCCAAGGTCTAGTGCCACTGAGGAAACAGGCCAGCCTGGCTCAAGACAGAGAAGCGCCACGTGACTTCTGCGCACGCTCCACCAGCTCGGGCAGGTCCCTTGCCCACCTCGGCCGTTTGTGTGCGCTCTGCTGTCCCCACCACGCTGGCTCCTAGCCAGCGCTCAGAGGAGCTTGGGGTCGCCTCCCGGTCACGCTGGGAGTCCAGAGGCCCCAGGCCCACACCCTGCACAAGACAGGACAGCCTGTGCCCCAGGTCCTCCATGGTCCTCTCCCAGCACCCTCCCTCCAGGCACACCCCTGACCTCAGCTTTGACCTGCACCCGCCTGGCTGCCCTCTTGAGCCACAGCCTTGATGACATGGACGGGTTGGGGCAGGGCTCCTCCTCCTCACCTAGACTTGGGGGAGTCCCAGCCTGCCTTGCCCTGCCCCACCGCCCAGACCCCCTGAACACGGGCACCTTACTTTCCTCCTCTTCCTCCAGCTCCTCCCCAGGATAGCTGGGCAAGGAGGGTTCAAAGACGTCAGGGTACGAGGGTTCCCCAAAACTGTCATAGGAGTCTTCTTCTGGGAGTCAGGAAGAGGAGGCCGCCGTCAGCACCAAGAAGAAGGGGTAAGGGAGAGATACATGCTGGTCAGAGGGCTCTCCGGGAACAAGATGGTCCCACCCAGCATGGCACCAGACCTGAGGTATCCCTGTCCCCAGCCACCAGCTGCCCAGATGGAGCTGAAACACAAGCCAGGCACAAGGTGACTGTCAACCCCCACTTGGTCCCACTCTGTGTAGAAGGCTATTGGGTGACTCGTGCCTCCACCTCCCAGAGACCTGAAGGGGACACAGGCGACCCCAGTGATGACAGGCCGTCACCCCAATACTCACCCATCTCTGGATCATAGGGGAGCTGCAGGGCGCCCTGTGAGGAGGGGTCCAGCTTGGCCATGCCCACCGTCCACACCATGGCAGCTGGGGAGGAGGCAGAGCGACATCTCAGCACAACCCACAGTGGCCAAGTCCCCAGAGGCCCGCGGAACCCTGTCCCCAGCTGCGGCCCTGGCTCTAGATCCAGGTGAGGGCACCATTCTCTTGTGCTGATCTTCTCACGAATCAGTACAGCAGTGAATAATGATAGTAGGGCAAGCAGTTTGGTAAAGTAGTTTTAAAAATTATGTTTAAAAACACATGCAGCCAGGGAGATAGCTCAGAATAAGAACTTGCCTAGCAAGCTTAGGGTCCTGAGTTCAATCTCCGGTACCAAGAAAAAAAAAAAAAAAAAAATATGCAATGCATTGCCTCATCTGTTTCTGCTTTGCTTTATTTGTGGTACTAGGGATTGAACCCAAGGAGGGCTGAACTATATATATTCTGTCTCCCTCCTTCCCTCCCTGCCTCCCTCCCTCCCTCCCAGCCTCCCTCCCTTCCTTCCTTCCTTCCCTGATGGGGTCTTGCTGAGTTGCCCAAGGTGGCCTGAAATCCTCCTGCCTCAGCCTCCTGAGTAGCTGGGGTGCCAACATGTACTGCTAATCCCAGCCATCTTAACCATTTCTCAGTGTACACCTCAGTAGTTCTCAGTGTATTCACTGCTGTGAAGAGATCACACTGTTCCAGCTGGGGTGGTGCATGCCTGTAATCCCAGTACTCAGGAAGCTGAGGCATGAGGATCGCCATGAAGTCAAGGCCAGCCTGGGCTACACAGTGAGACCCTGTCTCAAAACAACAAAAATCAAAATCACACTTTTCCATCTTGCAAAACTGGATCTCATACCCATTAGACATATGAAGCCCACATCAAAAACCAAAATAAGACAGAAAAAAATTCCTAAATTCATATGGGACCACAAAAGACCCAGACTAGCCCAACCAATCCTGACTTTTAAAAAAATGCCAGTGGTATCCTAATACTTGATTTCAAAACACACTACAAAGCTGGAGTAAACAAACAGGATGGTAACAGCATAAAATCACACCATCCCCAGTGAAACAGAAGGGCAAGCACGGGGCAAATCCACCCTCCTAGAGACATCCGGGTTCTGCCAGAGGCACCGTGGACACACTCTAGTAAGGGGTATTGGCAAAACTGGATGCAAACATGGAGAGGAGTAAAACCACAGCTGCCTCATGCCAGACACAAACGTCAACTCAAGATGGACCAAAGACCCATGTGTAAAACCTGAAATGATGAAATTACTACAAGAAAACAGAGGCCCATGCTTTACGGCACTAGTGTAAGCCCACAGTCTGCAGCTGGGAGGCCAAAGGCCCAACAAGAAAGCCAGAAAGTAAGGAGCTTCTGCCCCACAAGGGAAGCAAACAACGAAGTGAGGGCCAACCTACAGGACAGGAGAAAATATCTGCAGACTTTCTGTACGAGAGACTGAGGCACAGAATACAGATGGGGCTAGCAAAGTTGAACACCAAAAATAGCAAACAATCCAAATGAAAAATGGATGGAAGAACTACAGGACATTTCTCCAAAGAAGGCACACAAATGGCCAGCGAGTGCACAAGGCAATGGCTGGTCTCACACATCAGGGAAACGCGGCTCGCAGCCCCCGAGGGTGCCATCTCGCCACAGTAAGAATGACGGCTACCAGCAAGACAGGCTCAGCAAATGCTGGTGCAGGTGTGCAGCGAAGGGCGTGTGGACACGGCAGCGGGAACGTCACTACCCAGCCACAGCAGGAAAACAGACTGGAAACTCCTCCGAGAAATGAAACCGCTACCATCCGATCCAGCACTCCCCGCCCTGCAGGTGTCCAGAGGAGACGAGATCACCACACACAGACAGAGTCGTCTGTACTTCTGAATCATTACGGCACTATTCAAACAGCCAGGAAATGAGTTCAACCCAGACGCCCTTCAGGACAAAGAAAACGTGAATACACACAACAAGATAGCATTCGGTCATGAAAAGAAATCCTGCCGTGTGCAGCAGCATGGAGAAATGGCGGCCGCTATGGTAAGCGAAGCCAGGTGCAGGACAGCTGGCATGAGGTGCGCTCTGGGTAAGAACCCCAAGTCCATCTTGGGGAAAAGAACGGAACAGGGCCGGGGAGACCAGAGGAACCACAGCAGAGGGAGTCCACTCGGTGTGCTCAGCACAGCGGGGTAACCATGCTTTTCAAAACGACAAGAGGATGACACTCCAAACATATCACATAACTCAGTCTGAGGAGACAGAAATGCTTATTACCCTGATTTTTTTTTTTTTTTTTTTTTTTTTTTTTTGTATTTTTAGGGAAGGGTCTATAGGGTGTTCAGGGTCTCACTACTAGATTGGACTCACAGTGAGCCAGCTGTTTACAGCCTCCCAAGAGCTGAAATTACATGCGCGCACCACCAGACCCAGTCTCAATTGCAGTCTCAGCACGCCCTGGGAGTGCGCCCAGCAGGGCAGGCCCAGGGATCAATTCCCTGGCCCCGGCCCCTGCTTGCAGATGCTTTAATCCACTGAGCTATGTGGCCAGCCCTTTATTACCCTGATTTGATCACAACACATTGTAGGCATATTGAGTCATCATATCATAACAGAAAAGGGGATAGAAGCAATTCTATTTATTAAAAAAAAAAAAAAAAACCTATGTAAAAAAGAACTTCCTTCCTTCATGCCCAAGGCCGAATGGTTCGTGGCCTGGGTCAACCACCCTTTGCCCACCAGTCCTCCCAGATGCCCACAGGACCATGTGCACCTCCTGGCCACTGTGAACACGGACTGTGAGGAGTCTCTGTGTGATCCCGGGACTTCACACTCCACCCCGCCTGTGCTACTCTTTGAGAACAGGATCCCAAGAGCTGGAGGCTCCCTCGGCAACGCCCAGCTAAGCCCACCAGTCGACAGGACCACTGGACAGATGGGTGCAGTCACAGGGCTGCCCTGTGCACCGCGGACTCGACCTCCCCTCTGCCCTTGCCAGCTCCCCCGTGCGACAGCCAGATACAGCTCGCCATGGGCACAGGAGCCCCAGGCTAACTCTTCCCTGTTGGCCCCTAAAGCCACCGCCAGCACTTCCGTGCCCACCGGAGCACTGGCCCCACGCCAGCAGGGGCACAGACCACTCACAAGAGTATATCAGGGCAGGAAAGATAGGCTCATTCCTCTCCTGGGCGGTTTCCACAAGCATCCTCAGTGGCCCTTTGGGGCACAGCACTGCCACGAGATCTGGGTGAACAGAGGCACTGTTGTTGTTGCGTCACTTGTTACTGAGCAGCCCCCTGTGGGCGTATCCATCCCACTACCAGGCACACAGCTGGGCTCTCAGAAGGTGCCTGGCCACCAGGCTGGCCTCCTGACCCACTGCTGGCCACAATCTGTGCTGTGCACTGGCCTGAGGCCTGAGCAGGGCCCACAGCAACTGACAGCAGGAACCGCTGTGTGCCCAAGAGCCAAGGGAGCTCCAAGTCCTTATCCCGAACACGAGAGTGGCCATCCTGACAATGGTAATGGTGCTGATGGTAGCTAAACAGTGGCTAACGTCCTGAATTACTTACAGGCACCAACCCAGTGCACTCAGGCTGCTGTGAGTAATAAGCAGCCCAGCGTTACTGAGTGCACAGGCTCAGCAGCAAGACGACAGCTGTGCACGGCAAGGAGTGCCTGACATCCATGGGACATCCCATCCTGGGGCAGTGATAACTAAGCCCAGCCTACCATACACAGAGATGGCGCCCAGAATGACCCACGCGGACCACTCCGGGAGGTACTTGATGAACACCAGGGCCATGAGGGCGCTGATCATGATGAGGTAGGCCTGCTGCAGCACCAGGGGGCCCTTCCAGTGGATGCACACCATGCCCACCGCCCCGAAGTTCCACACGGTCAGAAAGAGCGTGGGGTAGTCCATGGCCACGTTGTAGGTCTTGAGCACTTCCCTGTGGGCAGGGGTAGAGGTCCCAGCCTGACCGCTTCACAGCCTCTGCCTTTTAGCCACGAGCTCCCCACTAAGTTTTCCAACCAGACCCTCTCCCCAGAGCCCTCCCCATGGGCCTGCAGCACCACCAAAGATACATGCTTGGGATCTCACAGGAGAGCGCCCCAGCGCCTCCTGCGAGACCCTCTACCCATGGACAAAGACCTCAGCAAAATGGCTTCTTGTGCCCCAGCCTCTCTGGACTTTGGGCTCAGAGCGGGATACCAAATCAAAAGGCAACAGGGCAGTGAGTTTTCCCCACAAACCAGGATGTCCCAGGCCTGGCCCAAGAATGAGACTGTGTGTGAGGCCCCACATCCCCAGGTGCTCACAGCCAGCGTCTTCCACAGAGGCTCTGACAGTTTTACATCAGAGGCCAGAGAACACGGCAGCCCACTGTGGACCCTCCCCACCCTGTGTCGAGGCCCAAAGGAGGGGCCTGGAGGCCTGGGCTCTAGGAGCAGCTAGTGCCCTTCTCCACCATGCTCCTCCGTGGCCTCGTGCTGGAGAGAGGTTCCTGGGACGCCACTGCCCCTGGGCACCGCTTACCCGAGGTATATGTAGGTGAACAGGAACAGCAACATCAGGGAGGACATGATTAGCCAGCCATGGATGAACTGGACAACAGAAACAGGGGGAAGGCATGAGGCCCCAGCGCGCTGACCGTGGCCTTGTGCTTGCACCACCTGGCCTCCACACAGCAAGGGTGCCGGGGCAGCAGCTCTCACCAGCACCAACTGTGCCAACAGAGGCTCTGCCAGGAGCACATGCGCCTGGCAAGTGCACTGGGTGCCAGTAAGAGGGTTCTGTGAGGACAGATTTGGAGGGGGGCTACATCTCCATGGAGACAATGTAGGAAGGCCCTCCCACCCCAAGCATCTACGTAGGGTCCTCAGAAAGACTGGTTCCTCCTCCCCAGCCAAGCACACCCCATTCAAGGTCAAAGGAGGGCTGCTCCTGAACTGACTCCTGGCCAGCCGTTGGTGGCAGGGTACTACTGTCCCCTCTGGTCACCAGTCACCAGCCATGAGCTCGGCTAGCAAGATACCAGCAGTGACCTAGACCCTGGAGCGGGGCTCAGAGCGGGATACCAAATCAAAAGGCAACAGGGCAGTGAGTTTTCCCCACAAACCAGGATGTCCATCCTGGCCACTGGGCCACGGTCAGGCCCCGCTGGTGCCACAGACTCGCCAGTGAGCTTCACGGAGTGGATGGAGCAGCAGTGGACCCTGCCTGCTGGGGCATAGGGCAGGGCCAGCCCTGCACTCCCCTGCTATTTCCAGCTGTCTGGGAGCATGACCCCTCCGCTTCAGACAAGCACCCTCCCTCTCCTGTCACTCAGCCTGGAAGCTACACCACGCCTCCCTCCCTGCTCACACAGCAGCTGCGCAGCCCACAGCCCTGCACCTGTGCACCTAGCTTAACTTCCTTCAGCACTTAGGGTTTCAAAGCCTTTGGCCTGCAGCTCGTCTAAAAGCTGAGTGTGTTTGTGGGACAGATGTGCCCATGACCCAGGACTGCTCTTTGGGGTGCAAGGCAGCTGGGGACAAGTCAACCCAAACTCTCCCAGGGCTAAGGGATCTCAGCACAGCCTCTGAATAGTCCTGTCAGGTGGAGAAGGGAAAAGAAAAATAAACCTAGAGGGGAAGCACTGGGGTGAGGGAAGACTAAAACAACCTCAGAAAGTAAAATTAAGTCAGCCTCTTCCTGGGAGAAGGGAGGATGGAATGTGGGGTTAGGTGGCCCTGGTGGGGCAGCACAGAAGGGAGGAAGGAGCCAAGTCGGCCTGACTGGCAGGACAGCCCCACTAGCTCCGCGCTGAAGTCGCGCTCCCGCCAGGGCCCAGAGGCATGGCGCACCTTGTAGCAGCGGTACTTGTACAGCAGCACCAGAAGGATGGTCATGACCACGATGACGCTGATCATGATGAGGGTGTTCAGCACGGAGTGGAGCAGGCGCTGGCCCACGGAGGGCGTGTCCTCAGTAAACGGCGTGTAGATGCTGAGGGTTCAGAGAGGACGTCAGGCCCTTCCTGGAGCCCTAGGGCCCACACTGCCCTGGCACTGCCCCCAGTTTCCAGCCCTGCACTGATGCCCTGCCCCGCTCACAGCCTATGTGGCCAGCGCTGAGCTCATCGAGGCCTCACCCCTTCTGGAAGCCCTTGCTGTCCACCCTGCTTCTCAGCTTTAGGCCCTGCTGCACCCCCGACTCACACTTCTCCACCAGCCCCTGCCCAGTGGAGCTCCAGAAGGTCAGGAAGCCCACCCAGGACTAGTGGGAAGTTGCCAGGCGAGCCACACAGCCAGGAGGCAAGGGTCAGTGTACCTGGTATCCCTTTGTTCCTGCCAGGGCGCTGGGGATGCAGACGCCGTGGCTGAGGCCGTCACTACCCCAAGCCCAGCCGACCCCTGCCAGGCGGCCTGGACCCCGACTCACAGCTGACCGTTCTTCTCCGTGTAGAAGCGCACAGACTTGATGGTGGCCACCACCACGACCATGCACAGCGTGACGGGCACAAACAGCATGATCACGTGCTTCGCCCCGTACTTCAGGGTCAGCTCCTCCTCCAGGCCCGGGGGCCGCCCAGGGACCCCACTGCAGGTGTAGTGGTCAGCGTCGCCCTCAAAGTCGTCCTCATTCTCCTGGCTCCTCTGTGGGAAATGGTGCAGGGCACAGGGCACCCACATGAAAATCCATGGGTGCTGCACAGGATTTAGGGACTCAAAACGGAGCTGCTGCTTGCCTGTGCTAAGAAGCAGTTTCTGAGCTACTGTGTAGACTGGGGGTACTGGAATTTTAGAACCTAAACGAAGCTTATGAGGGCAGGATGCAGAGCTGGACAGAACAGGCCGGGCACATCTCCTGCAGGCAGCTCTGAGGCAGCTAAAGGACGTCAAGTGACCTTTCTCCTTGCTAAGAGCAGGGGCACAGGCCCCTCTCAGTTCTAGCCACACAGCCTCCTGAGCTGGCAGAACAGCTGGGTCAGTGGTAGGAGGAAAACGGGTCAAACCTTCGGCTGACAACCCGCTGGCCAGAGCAGTCACCAGACAGGGACTCTCCTCAACGCTCAACAGCGAGTAAGACTTGGGAACTGGCACAGGGAGAGACTGCATTGAACTCTGTGCCTCCTGAAATCGAGTGTGTAAACTTGGAGCTCTGAACTCGGTGCTGAGTGCGCACCAAGCACAGGTGAGAGCGCCCACAGGGCGAGCAGGGCAGCGCAGCGTAGGAGGGAAGGGAGGACGCCTGCCAGGGGTGGGGCAGCAGGAGCCACGCTGCAGGGACTTGCAATGTGGGTCTTTAGCTGCCTTGTTAGAGTAGCAGCCAAAAAGCAAAATGACATGCAGATTTTTAAAAAAGACACTTGCAAAATCAAAGCAAAACAAAAGAGCCAGGTGTGGTGACACAAGCCTATAATACTAGCACTCGGGAGGTTGTGGCAGGAGGCCTGAAGCAGGAGGATCACTGTGAGTTCAGGGTCAGCCTGAACTACATAGCAAGATACTGTCTCAAAACATAAATAAAGGCAGGCCAAATAGCTCAGCAGATTAAAAACACCTGCAAGCAGATACAGGTGCTGGGCTTCAATCCCAGGGCCTGTCGAGATGGCAATTGAGACTGAGGATGGTACACACGTCTGAAATCCCAGCTCCTGGGAGGCTATAAACAGGCAGATCACTTCACCCTGCAGACCCTTCCTTAAAAATACAAAAAAAACAAACAAACAAACAAAAAAAAAAACCATAAATAAATAAACAAAAGACACCCCTTCAGTATCTGCTCTTTGCACACAGTTCCAGTCCAGGAGAAAAAGTTAATGGACAGGAACCAAAATAACAAACAGTACATGCATTCCATGAGATAAAAGACAGGAGTGAGAAACAGCTGGGCAGTGACCTTGAACTAGGGAGCTTTCACCAGGAGCTCAGAGGACAACAGGCTCTGCTCACAGAGGACCTGCAGAAAGGAGCTCAAATTTCAGCATAGGGGATAGGGCTGGCAAAGAAGATGTCCACACAGAGAAGCTTTCTAACTACTCTAACAAGCAAAGCAGATAGGGCGCAGGCACATTCAGATGCCCTTTCAACTGATGGGGAGAGAGATGGCACAGCTGATCTAACTCTGTCCCCCTGGACGCTGCAGGAGGGCAGTGACCGTGCAGCCCCTCCCCCACCCTCATGCCTTTCCCTCTCCAGTTTTTCCTCCTACCTCCCTAAAGGGTCCCTGTTGCCTGTCCCAGCATCCGGCAGCTAAATGCACTCATGTTACTGTGGAAACCGTGACTACCAGGAGAAAGGCACACCTGAGGGCCAGAGCCCCTACAGAGAGGATCTGGGGCTCCTACATGCACAGTCTACTCAGAAAGCTCTCAGGCTGTAAGGCCCCCTCACTCCCGCAGGCAGCCCAACCCTTGCTTAGCCCCTCGGCCTCCTATGGGGAAATAGTGTCCTGCTTTCATCCTTGATTAGGCTTTCATCCTTGCTTAGCCATCCCTCAAGTAGCAAATACCTGAGATAAACCAACTCCTAAAGACAAAAGGCTGCAATTTAAGAGGGGCTCTTTCATGATGGATGGGCCCTCCTGTTCCGGGATCATGGCAAGGAAAGCTGCTCAGCACAAGTGTGTGGCTGCAGCCCTCACAGCCAGGCTGAGAAGAGGAGGAGAGGACAGGGGCCCCGTGACCTCAAGATCCCGCTGGGCCATCCATAAAGCTTTGGGCAACACAGTGAGGATGGTGCCTAACATGAGCCTGGGAGAAGGTGGAAGAGCCAAAGCTGACCAGACCTCTGCACAGAGGGCACCGCCCACCTCCAGGTGCACAGGTGCCACCTACCCACTGGGCTGCACTCTCCTGGTCCTCCTCACCCTGCTGGCTCTCTCGACAGGAGCGTGGCGAGGGGCTCTCGGCTGACATCAGGGACGTCCGCTCATCACAAGCTTCTTCCTCACTGTCAGAGGCCATGAACGTGAGCATGGCCCTGGTCGGGAAGGGGGCGTACCTAGAAAGGAGCACAGGGACCTCTGCCACTATCTTAGTGGAGGGCCAGCTACCACAGGGGCTGCAGCAGCCTGAGACTTGTGCCACCCAACGAGAGGAGCTGGGGCCACTCCAGACTGTCAGCATCTGTAAGCACGTCCATTCACTTAGTCAGCAAGTGTCTGTGGCATGACTGCTGGGTATCACAGACTATGCTAGGCTCAGGGGATGGAAAGAAAGAAATGTTCTGGTCAAAAATGCAAAAGCATCCAGGAGGACAGACAATATAATCCAGATGTTCACCAACAGACAAAAACACAATCTCAGAGCCTAAATCTCAGAGAATGGGCTGTTTTCTAAGAATATCTGCTAGAGCTGCACGTGGAGCAGAGGCCAGGGTGTGGACAAGTGCTGTGGTGTATTGGGGGGGTGGAGGGGTCTAATAGGTGACATCAAGGGCCGGAGTCCAAGGTGAGCAGAACATCTGGGGCGGGCACCTGAGGGGGGAGTGAAGCATGGCACCCGGGACAGCAGCCAGGCTGGACTGCAGGCAGGGAACGGCTGTGACTCTGACCCTGGAAGCTGATGGAGGAGCCCAGGTCTGGGGTCTAGGTGAAGGGAGATGGGAGCCATGGGCGCAGCAGCAGCCACCAGCACCAGGGGACGCTGTCGATGAGCCCATCCAGTACTGGAAAGTATGACAGGAAGTACAGGACCCTGTAGGGCCAGTGCCAAAGGGAACAGAGGAGCGAGGCCTATCCTCATGGGAGCTGGTGCAGCCCCAAGTCCAGAGACTCAGCCGGTTTCAGTGGTGGGGGCAGAGGGGCTTCACATGGGGCAGGAGCCCACAGCGGTCTGTGCTGAAATTCTGTCTCAGAGACAGCACTCCTGCGTGTTATCCGATTTGCAAATGGGCAGGCAATGTTCTTCTACTAAGACTCCCAGTTTTGCTCTCCTGGTGGTGCCACTATTTTTGAAGAGAGCTGTCCTGATTGCCCTGAGTTATTCCCAAGGACTTTAATAACTCCAGCCCACAGTGAAAGTCACCACCCTGAAGCACCAGACACCCTGATATCTAAGCAAGCAAGTTCCTTGCCTGCGCACCCTCCACGTAGGACCTTGGACAGGAGCTAAGAGCAGCAAGTGGGCAAAGTCAGTCAGGAGCCAGGAGGTGGGTGCAGGGACCAGGCACCACTGAAGTTTAGAGGGCAGTCTGGCAGCCAGGAGGACAGGACACGGCCTCAAAGGTTAGGAACATTTGCCAGGTGGGGATTGGAGGAGGTGGGTCATTGTGGGAAAGGTAACCACTCAGGTGGACAAAGGGAGCCTATCCTGACAAGGTCCAGCAGTCTCGTGTGGTGGAAGTTGGAAGCCTCACCGGTGAACCATCCCAGGGAGGGTCCCGGGGCCTCATGAGGAGTGGGAGCTTCGTACAGCAGAGGGGACAGCCAGGTATCCTGCAGAAGGCTGTGGACAGCAGGGTGAAGGCAAGGGCAGGCACCTCATCTTCCCAGGCAGGACTAATTGCTCAAGACCTGACTCAGCTCAGGTCACAGGAGCCCAGTATGAGGGGGGCAACGTTTGCTGTGAGCCCTGCGAAGCCCCTAGCTTTAGCGCCTCCCTCTGCAAAGACAGAAACCAGCAGGCTGGGGTCCAGAAGAGGAGGCCTAGCCTCACAAAGTAAGCCCTAAAGACTGCAGGTGGGGCTGTGGGCAGCACTTGCTTAGCCTGTGCGAGGCCCTGCATTGTTACCAAAACCACAACATAAAACGGGGCTATGATTTTTTTCAAGCTAAGTCCTCCATTTGGAAGACCACCACAGACAGCTAGGAACCTTCTGTCTCTCCCTAGCCAGTCAGAGCTGTTTGTTCTGGGTGTAAATTAATCAGTCACCATCGCCCTCCTGGGTATCTCGTACCTCTGGGTGCCTGTGATTTATCTCCGCAGCCACTGGAGGAGGTGGGCCACGCTGGGAGTCCTTGTCTCTGCCACATCACAGACTACAGGACCCCCACCCCAGGGTGGGCCGAGTTCGCCCTTCAAATCCTGAAGGGCTGTAGTGCACCAATCAGTGCAGCCCGTCCTAGACTCCCATGTAGCAATGTCCCCAAGAAATGGATGAATGGAGAGTGAGAGCAAGAGCGAGGCTGCTACCAGGAAGGACAAAGGGCCTAACGGGCAGTGGGCACAGAACTGCAAGAGACCTGGGGCATTTCTCCTTTCAGCAGCAAGAGCTAACAAAATACTTCCAAGATAACCCTTCTGCCTCAGTTTCCCTGATATCTGGGGAGGACACACTGTGGAGGATAAGTTGAAAGGAGGACCATGATCTTTCTGTGTGACACAGCACTGGCCACTGGTATCCACCGTCATTCGCCCTCACTGACCCATTATTCAGGTCTGCTCCAGCAGCCTGCCAGGTCCCTGGGGAGGGGCACAAATCCCAGCAGCCCATCCTACAACCCACAAAACAGAGCCCAGCCACATGGCCCCTCACCAAAAGGTGCCCAAGAAGACACTTCTTCCTACTTCTGAAAAGCCCCAAAGCCTGCCCTGAGCTGGGCCCAGGATGGAGAGGGCCTGGACTCCAGGCAAGCAGAACAAAAGGGGACTGTGGCTCAGGAGGACTGAGGGTGCAGCGGTCTTGTCTGGCAGGACAAGGGCACCATGCAATCATATCCCGCCTGCCTGATGGGCATGGGGCGACAGGTAAGAGGCCCTCACTGGCTCCTGGAGCCCTCAGGATCCCCAGGGCTCCAGGGCACCAAGCTGGCAGTGGTGGGCATCCCCCGTGGAGCCCTTAGCCAACACTGAGCCTGAGAACCTCAGTCTGGTTTTACAGACAAGGAAACAGGTTGAAAATGGATCCGAGTTCTTGGGGGGAGGTGCGAGCGCTGCGGACTAGCTCGGCCTTATCATCCCCATGCTGCAAAACATAGAAAGTAGCCAATTCAAGGTCACCCTGGGCCTAGAGAGCCTCTTTCCAGGCTCTTCAACACTATGCAGGTTGCGTCCTGGGCTCTGGGCTCCACCCTAACTGACACTGGGCTCTGCACTCAAGGCAGCCCCTGGTGACTGGCTGTGTGGCACCCACCAGGCTGCAGGCCAAGACAAAACGTCCCCACTGCCAGGCACCCAGGGACTGCTGGGTGGGAGAGTAAAGGGATGAACAGCCCGTTCTGAGCACCCAGTCAGCTCAGACGGCAGGTGGGGAGGAAGAAGAGGCGAAGGCTCTGAGCACCAACTCTCGGGCTGAAAAATCCTCCCAACAATGCCTGCTGTGACGCAGCGGCTCCAGACCAGACCCAAAGCAGGAAAACTAAACCTGAAAAGTCACCTCTTCTGATCCTGAAATGATCCTGAAAAGCAGCCAAGTGGGGCAGGGCTCTCCAGATCCTGAATGTACCCTAGGACAATAACGAAAGATTCATGTAAAAATGTGTCTCGCCATCCCTGAAGAACTGTGAAGGAAAAGTGAGTCAACTGCAGGCCAAATGTATGAAACGGGTAATCCCAAAGAGTGTGCTCTGCTGCAGCAGCTTCTGCTACAGTATGTTGCTACAATCACTGTTTTATGATTAGTTATCACTGTCCACCACAGACGTGGACATACAGGAAAAGGCACACTACCCACAGGGTTTGGATTACCCAGGGGTCCAGGCGTCCACTGGGGACTTCAGATGTACCATCCTCACATCAGCTGGGGACCATGAAAAATCTCATTTCAAAAGGTACTTAACAAGATCTAAAGAACCACCATGTTAAATTTAACAGAATATAAAACTTCACATAATCTGAATTTTAAAGTATGGTATACAAAAAAGTGGCACGAATTATTACAGAATATTAAAGGTGGTTACCTTTGCACTGGCAGGCTTATAGAGGATTTTCACTTTGTATTTTTCAACACTTCTCAACATTTGTACAATAAAAATGGACAGCAGGTTCAGGTTTGTAAGGCTACAAGTTCTTAAAGGAAAAAACTGAACATCTCTGCTTTCTTCTACCCCTGACCTTTTCTTCCCAAATCCCCTGCTTGCCCTGGGGGACAGATGGAGATCTGATCCATGCAGCCACTCTGACATTTCCTCCCAGCCCCTGTCATTTACCAGGCTCCGGAAGGGCTCTGGGGTGGGTCCTTTCTCTTCTTTGAATCCCTAAGAGCAGACTCTGCAGGGCTTCTCAGTCACTACTGACCCTGATGGCGCAGAAATCCTTGGAAGGAAAAACCACTACCCAAATGTGCCCAGATAAACAACTCTGCTGGATGTGCGGCACAGCCTGGGGCAGTGACGCAAAGAACTCCCGGAGGAGAAAGCAGGCAAGGGGGGCGGGGCTCTCCAGCACTGATGTCAAACCCTACCAGCTCTCCTATCCCACAGGGAGATGCAGGGGAACAAACAACACAGGTGGCTGAGGCAGCCTCCCAACAGGAAACACAAACCTCCAGAGAAGTCCGGCTGCTCCCCTTACACAGCAGAATGGGGGAGGCACACTGGTGGGTCACCCCTGGGGACTGTGACCCAGAGAAGTTCCCCAGCACGCTGGCATCAGCAGTTCCCACAATTATTACAGAGACCTGGTGACCCTATTTCCTCCACCTTCTTTTCATTGCAGAGAAAAGCAAAGGTTTGACCTGAACACAGAAAGCCAGCAGAGCTGGGTAAGAAATGGATTTGACAATGCCACAGCAAACCCCAGTGCCTCCCAGGAAATGATAGCCCACGAGCAAACTAGGGCTGAGTGCTCTTCCTGCCAACACTTGGGTCTGCAGAGAAAGGCCTGGGGCTGGGACACCAGGTTGCTTACTCACACCAGAGCCAACTAAACAATGCACCCCAGCTTTCACTAGGGTGCACAGGTTTTCAGCAGGCCACTCAGTGGTCACAGGCATGGCTGTCCTATAGCGCCATGGCTCCTAGGAAGTCCGACAGTCTTCCTCCATACTGAGGTGGGCTTGCTAAGGTCAGGGACACCCTGAGAAATCCCACAGCTTCCCCACCCACCTGTCCCCCACCCCTGAGCACCTCACCCTGTATGTGGCCCCTTCTGACTTCCGTCAGTCTATCCACCTCAGCCTCTACCAGACACCCCCACTTGCTGCATGGTGCTCCCCAGGCCTGGGAGGTAATCTCTGCTGGAGTCCCACAAGTCCTAAGCAGTCCCACAAGTACCCCCTTCCTCAAACCACAGGCCCCAGAGATCTGAGTATGGGGCCTCCTGAACCTTGGCCAGG
This sequence comes from Ctenomys sociabilis, assembly GCA_004027165.1. Lineage (NCBI taxonomy): Eukaryota > Metazoa > Chordata > Mammalia > Rodentia > Ctenomyidae > Ctenomys > Ctenomys sociabilis. The sequence goes on from PVKA01001036.1 coordinate 136,710, forward strand.
CTTCATGGCTCCATTCTACTCACAAGCCTGGGTCAGGCCAGTCCTTGCTCTTCTGAAGGAGCCAGGGGAAGGAGTTTGGGAGAAAAGTGGCAGAGGGAGCCCTAACACACCAACCTCAAACAGGACCCGTAATTTTTTTTTTATTTTTTATGTATTTGGTACAGGGCCTCACTATGCAGCTTGGACTCGTGATCCTCCTGTTTTCGGCCTCCCCAGAGCTGGGATTACAGGCATGTGCTACCAGGCCTGGTCTTGGTGGCTGGCTCCACACGCCTGAGGGGCCAGTGTGGCATGTGGTGCCCAGGATCGAACTATGGTCCCTGAGCTTGCCTAAGCAGGTGCTTAGTCCACTGAGCTATCTCACCAGCCCATTTTTCTTATTTTAAATAAGGGGTTACAAGCAGAGGCTCTGGAGGCTAGCAGGACGGAAGTCACTACTTGTGTGACTTGAACTACATGCTCCCTGGCTGCAGGGCCTAGAGCCATTTAATCTGACAGGGCCCATTTCCTCCTCTGTGGAAATCCGATGAGGCTAGCACACACGAGAGGACTGCAAAAACTAGAGACACTGTGTGCAGTGTCCCACCCTCATGGGGGTGCGATAAATGGAGGTTGAGAGAGCAAGGGGTTACACAGGCAGCTGGCAACCCCCTTAGAAAGCGGGCATCTGCTGAGCCACCAGACACAGGAGCCAGCTGCTGGGCCAAGCCCTGAGGAATGACCCTGTTTCCCTCAGGCCCAGCCCATCATTCCATCTCAGACAGGGCACTTCCATGAGGCGATGTCAAAGCAAGCCTTAAAGGCCATCTGGTGAGCACTCCATTTTATAGGTATGGAAACCACACCCCAGAGGGCTTTATTGTGAAGACCCTGTGACCAAAAGCTCTTCTTACACTGAAGGTCTCCCAAGTGCTCACTGAGGAGCCATCCCTGTCCACTTAGTGCTGTGCGGCTCATATTCACCGTGGCTGGGGCCCTGGTCCCACACCTGTACCACATGTTCCTATTCACAAGGCTGAGGGCAGGGATATTTGACAATGCCCCAATCCAGGCTAGCCAAAGTCTCTCCTGTCCCCCACCCAGCCCAGCCAAGGCTCCCTATGCTCTCTGTGTGGCAGGTCTGTGTGACAGGGCAGGGAGAGGAGGGAGGAGTCCACCTATGGCCACACATGAGCAGATGGGCACCGCTTCTGTGTGAGAGCAAAATGGCTCACCTCATGGGCGGAGAACAAAAGTGAAAGACACAAAGGGGCGGGGGCTGGGTTGTACCACTCACTTCCCCCAAGGTCCCGCAGGCCTCCCACAAGACCCTGGTAAAATTTTCCACTCCCTCCCAAGGGCAGAGAGCTCTGTGGAACAAGCCCTTTCCAAGAGGCCATCAGGACCCTGCAGACCAACCAAGCATGAGCAGCTCACCCACTGACAGGGAAACTCTCAGGGTCACCAGAAGAAAACCAGGGCGCTTCATCTAGAGCTTGCCTTCTTCTGTGTTAATGGACAAATACACACAGGCATCTAGAGAGCGCCCAGGAGAAGGGAGTGCAAGTGATTATCCCTGGGCCACTGGTTAATGGATGACTTTTACATTTCTCCTGAAACTTTTGGGATACACAGACATTATTTTTATTATTTTAAAAAGAAGTTCTGGCTAAGGCATAGCAGAAAAATGAGCATCCTTTAAATTTTCTTCTGCTAGAATTTTAGAAAAGATGAACAGCAGCCTATTATCTGAATAAAGAGGCTACCAAACAAACACACATGTGGGCTTGCCTAAAACTGTTTTCTCTGAACATTCATGTGACAATGACAATGCAGAGGGGGGACAACATTTAGTCTACAAGGCCTGACACCCTACCAATCAGTGGGGAGAGGCTCCAAGGGTCTCAGGCTCCTTCCAGGTGCCAGTTAGGGACCAGATGACACCCTATGTGGAAACAGTTGCTTTCTTGTCCCCAACTAAAACAGATTCCAAACTCAAAGCAGCAGCTGAAAAACAACCCAAAATGTTTTCATTAGGAACAAGCATGCGACCTACATACACAGCTTTGGTTTCTTTAGGGAAAAAAATGAGGGTTTTTTTGTTTTGTTTTGCTTTTCTCTCTTCTTCTTCTTCTGGTTTCTCAGGAAGTTGGTAATGGAGACATCACAGAAACTTTCTGGGCAGCAGGGTAGAGACCTGGGTTTAACTGAGTGCAGATAGGGTGCCGGAAAACTCAAAGTATACCACCACACAGGCAGCTCGGTTCAAAGCCCAGCACTCACAGTCACTGATGTCACATAGGTGAACAATTGCTTAACCTGACAAGCCTGTTTTGCCTTTTGCAAAAGGGTAGTAGAGATGATTATTAGTGAGTTTCATATGATAACTATGTACAAAACAGCTTTTTACTGCACATGGCCAACTCTTCAAACAAGGTACCTTATGCCATTACTAACATCATAACCTAGAGGCACAGTAGAAAAGTCTCTCCAGGGGTAACCGTGCAGTGGGGCAGGAGCAGCCAGATAGCACTGTGGGAAGGGGCACCAACTGCCCCTCTGCTCCTACCAACAGGCCTAGTGGGTGGCCGCCTCTGGCCAAACCCTTTCTCGTTCACAGGGAACAAGGGGACACTAGATGCAATACCAGTTTCCTGCAAACTCTAAACCTACCACCATCCCACCCTTCGGGGCCATCTCCCCGGCGCCCCTGCCCTGAAGTCAACTCGTGAATCACAGTGACCAGCTCCAGCCTGAAGCCCGGACCCCTGGTCTCTTTTGCATAAGGGATCACAGCACACATGGGATGAGTTTCTCATGCTCCCATCTGGCCAACAGCAGGCAGGGGAAACCCAAAGCTCACACACCTGCAGCAGGTTATACAGAGCCTTTCATTACTGCCAAAGGCTTGGCTGGCAGCTGAGAATCAGGTGTCTACAGAGAGGCCCGCCTGGGCTCCAGGCAACCATCCTGGACGCTAGTCTGCAAACGCCCCACAAGGGCTGCTCCTCCAGTGGCCAATGGGAATGCAGTTACTCCACCAGTTCGCATCTCTAAGTGAAAATTAAGCCACAGGCAAAGACACTGCATTCAGCCAGTGAAGGGCTGCGGTGTGGGCAGCAGAGGTCAGGATCCCGGGTACTACGCCCGCTTTGCTATCTCCTACCTGGGAGACCTTGGGCGAAGTCACTTTAGCTCTGTGGACTCAGTTTCTTCATCAGTCAGATGCAGAATGGAGACCCGCTTCTGTCTCTGGGCTGCTTCAGCTTCTAACGCTGCAGTCCGGACGGCTCCGCACAGCTGCAAAGCCCAAATAAAAGAGCAAAGCTTGGCGGCAAGCTCGCCGGCCCGCAGCAGGCCCGGCTCCCCTCGCTCGCACAAGCAGCGGGCGCCCGCGAGGCTCCGCTCGCCCCCGAGAGCGCGGGAGCGGCCCTGTCGCCGCTCGCGCCCCGCCCGCCCCGCCCCGCCCACCCGCCGGGGTCGCCACCGAGGGCTCGCGCGCCCCCACGCAAGGCTCCGGCTGCGCGCGGCCCCGGCCCCTTGCCAGTCCCGGAGACCCAGCCCGAGCGGCTAAACTCCCGGCTCCACCTGACCCGCGTCGCTCCCAGCCGAGAGGACGAGCGGACGCCGGGCCGCGGCCGCGCACTCGGCCGCGCAGGCCCCTCCCAGCCCCGCTCCGCCCCGCCCCGCCCCGCCGCGCACTCGGCCGCGCAGGCCCCGCCCCGAAGGGATCACGGGCGCGCGCGGGCGGCGGGAACGCGCTCCGGACGCGGAAGGGGCTTGCGTCACCCCTGGTCCCGCGGGAGACAGGCTCCACCTGGCGCTGGACACGGCGGTGACCGCCCTCCTCCGGGACCGGGGCGTTTGCTTCCGTGCGCGCTCTGCCCGGGCTTTAGGTCCCTGGCCCGTGACCCTGCAGGCTTGCTGCTCTCTGGACCCCTCGTGGCCTGGTGCGCGCCAGCTCGGGCGGCTGTCCACAACTATCCCCTGGACAGCTTTAGAGCCGCCAGGCGCTCGCTCAGAAATTGAACTGGGATGAAATGGATCCTGACCTGCGTCTTAAACTAGAAGGCTAGCAGGTTCTAAGGTCCATGGGGTTAGTTGAGTTGGTCAGTGATTTGCAATTATTTTGTTTTGTTTTGTTTTGTTTTGTTTTGTTTTGTTTTAAGACAGGGTCTCACTGTGCAGTTTAGGCTGGCCTTGAGCTCACTTTATAACCCAGGCTGGTCTTGAATACACAATCATCCTCCTGCCTCAGCCTCCCAAGTGCTGGGATTGTAGGTGTGCACCACCACTTTTTTTCTTTAATTGTGGTAAAATTCATATACTATACAATAAGTTTACCTTTTTAAAGCATGCGATTCAGTGCCATTTAGTGCATTCACAGTGTTGTACAACAGTTGCTTCATCTAGTTCCAAAAGATTTTTGTCATTCCCAGAATAGTAATATAAAATAAAATAATAATATATAATAATAGTGTGTTTAATATGTCCAGGGTAACTAGTGACAGGGGACCTCTGTATAGCTTCAGAATAGGGATTGATTGATCCCAGGATTATTACTCCCAGAATAATAAAATAAGGCAGTGATACCTTGGAGAGGGTTCTCTCCAGCTGCCACCCTCCCAGTCCCTGTTAAACACCTTTCCACATCTGTCTCCATGGATTTAATGCTTTAAGATATTACATCTAAATGGAAGAATTTATGTGAAAATGGCTTCGTTGCTTAGTGCAGTTGCAGAAGCCCACTGTAGCTGGCTCCTCCGTTTCCCTCTCAGAACTGAAGAATATTCCCCTGTGTATGTAAACATCTGAAGATGCTTAAACACCTGAAGATGTGTATCAGTGCACACTATGGTCTCCTCATCCCTCATCCCTTCGATAGACTCTGGCCTTTAGCTGTCATGCCCTTTAGCTGTCGTGCATATGCATGAACATGTTTTGGGGTACTTGTGTGCATTTTTGAGGGACACAGGCCTAGAAGTTAAGTTCCTGGAACACACAAATATACAGCGTGCAACTTTTTGAGCCGTTGAACCGTTTCCACAGGGGCCAAACCAGTCTGCAGCCCCACTCAAGGTGTGAGGAGGATTTCACTCTCTCCACGTCCTCACCAGTGTTGTTTTCTGCTTTCATGATTCAACCCATACAGCTTGCTTGCAGAGGCAGCTCATTCTGGCTTTGGTTTGCAGCTTCGTGTACATAATTATTTGAGCGTCTTTGCCTATGCTACTGGGTATTTGCATACCTGCTTGCCCTGTGTCCTTTGGAGCTGACTCCAGGTCAACAGCACTGGAAGGGAATTGGTTTGAAAGACACAGGGGGTATCCCAGGAATCAGAACATTCCTTGTTGGGGGTGGAACACAGGCCACACACATTTGGTGTCTGAAACGTGAGTACAGCAGTTCATAGAAATGTCCCCCTTGTTGTACTTCTTGGTAGATTCTGACCAAGAAGTAGAACAAGGGGGACATTTCTCTCTGGTTTTCCAAGAGAGAAGCATTATCTTAAAGCATTAAATCCATGGAGACAGATGTGGAAAGGTGATTAACAGGGACTGGGAGGGTGGCAGCTGGAGAGAACCCTCTCCAAGGTATCACTGCCTTATTTTATTATTCTGGGAGTAATAATCCTGGGATCAATCAGTTCCTATTCTGAAGCTATACAGAGGTCCCCTGCCACTAGTTACCCCGGGGTTTCCTCTCTGGTTTTGAGGTTTTGTTTTAAGATAGGGTCTCACTATGCAGTTTAGGCTGGCCTTGAGCTCACTTTCTAACCCAGGCTGGTCTTGAACACACAATTATCCTCCTGCCTCAGCCTCCCAAGTGCTGGGATTATAGGTGTGCGCCACCACACCGGGCCCTTCTCTGTTTCTGCAGACTGAATTCTTTTCTGGGGGGGTCTACCCCAAGGTTTCTGCTGCTGTCTTTAGGACCAGTCTCTGAGGCAGCATGGACTTCCTTAAACATCTGAAGATGCTGCACCGAGAACATGAGGACGCAGTGCTGCAGACTGCTCCACACTTGCTCAGGCCCCTCTCTCTCCCTGAGAGGATCCACCCAAGTCTGCTCTCAGCATGTGCCTGCCCAAGGCCTGAGGCCTCTGCCCCTCCTCCCTACGCCTCCTTCCCACCCTCCTCCTCATGGGTGATTCATCTGTCTGAGGCTCAGCCAGACAGCTGAGGGGTAGAAGGGGGTGTTATGTCTTTATGTCTTTGTACGCTTCTGACGAGAGAGAGAGAGAGAGAGAGAGAGAGAGAGAGAGAGAGAGACAGAGAGAGAGAGACAGAGAGAAGAGAGAGAGAGAGAGAAAGCTGAGCATGGCTGAAGCTGAAGCAGGAGTTCAAGAGTTCAAGGCCAGCAGCCTGGGCAGGGCAGTAACTCTCCCCACCAATGGAGGCCCTGGATTTAATCCCCACCCTTAAAAAGCAGGAAAAAAAGCACAACCACAGTGATTTGAGAACAAGGTCCTGGGATGAAGCCACAGCAGGAGCCAGGTGTCCCCTGGGCTGCCAATGAGCAAAAGAGCAATAGGACAGTGACCAAGTGAGCAAAGACCAAGGGCTGCCACTTGCCACTGAAGTTCAGCCTCCTCCATGAAGCACACCCCAGCCTACTGCATGTTTTTAAAATTAGAGCCCAGAATTAAAAAAAAAAAAAGGCCAACTATTACTTTCTCTTGCCTAATGGTTGGTTGAGGGAGGGAGTAGATTGCTTGTTAGTTTGTTTTTTGAGACAGGGTCTCTCTGTGTTTCAGTTTGGCCTTGAACTCACTATATAGCTCAGGTTGACCCTAGAATCACAGAGATCTTTCTGCTTCAGCCTCCCACCTGGTAGGAAGAGATGGATTCCTGACACTTCCTAGCCTGCTGTTTTTCTGCCCTTGCTCCTGAGGAGCTGCCTGTAATTATAGGTAGAGTTTCTCCTGCCACCCTGTGCTCACATCTCTCTGTCTCTGCCGCGTACCACTGGCTCAAGGATCAGAGGTGTTCTGTCTTCACTTTGCTTTTGCTGCTTCCCCAAGAGCAGCCATTCCTGGACCAGCCAAGACTACCTCTCCATAGTTGCCTTCTCCTCAGAGACCTATATGTGGCTAACTGCCCATGAAAGGCCCACACAAGCTCCTCAGGCCACTGTAAAGGAAGCTCTCTCCTAACTTCTGGCTAATATGATTGAAGAAGAGGAGGCAACTCTTTCTTGTCACTCTGCTTGCTACGCAGACTATGGAAATGATAGAGGGAGCTCAGGCAGCCACCTTAGGCCATGAAGTCCATGAGGTTGGCTAACCAAAGCTTATTCAGTGTGCAAGACCATTCCTGCCTGTGGCCGTGCACAGTGTGCCTTCCAGTGATGCCCAGCTCCAGGCAGCCCTCCCTGTGCTGTTCGTCTGCACACGTTCTCCACAGGTGGTCACAGGCATCTCGAGCAGACACTACAGCTTTCCTTGCCTTCTCTCGTCTGGTAGTTAAGGCCACAGTGATAGAGAAAGGTGTATCACGTGTGCTTTCCATTTGGTCGTCTTTTGGCTTTGGGGTCAACTCTGAGAAGCGCCTTATTAGCATCGCTATCCGGCCCTGGGAAATGGAAGTTTCTAAGGACAGAGCCATTTCCCCAGCGAGGCCAGGCGGGCCCTCCACCTGTCCCGACGCACAGCACTGTCCCATGCTCAGGCAGGGCCAGTGCAAGGCTGGGGGCCCTGGGGGCTGTCCTCTGAGGCCCCTCCCCTGGGGGCTGTCCTCTGAGGCCCCTCCCCTGGGGGCTGTCCTCTGAAGTCATGGCTCTCAGCTGCTTTTCAATACTGCTTCTTGGCAAGGTGAGTCAGGCCCCTCCTGGGCAGAGCCCCCCGCAGAAGGAAGAGGGGCTGCCTCGGGGCCTGGGCGCTGTCTGAACATACCTGAGACACCTACCCATGACATCCGGTCACGAAACCCGCAGGTTTGGGCCTCAGATGCGTCTCTTCTTTGACTCTGTGTTTGCCTCACAACCCAGGGCAGTGGCTTCTCCTGCAGGGCCTCAGTGTCGAGTCCAGGGAAGGAAAGCATGGTGTCCCTCAGAGGGTCATGGAGATGGGGGCAGGCAACAGGAGCAAAGGACAAGGCCAACATCAGTGGCCTCCCATCCTGCGCTAGGCCCTGTGTCACCACCCTGGCCTGTGTGGGGCACTCAGAAGACGGCAATGGAAGTGCCACAAGCCACAGAACACCTCAGATAATGGCTCTGAAACTCAAATACTGCTCAGGTTGAGCAGGCCAAGGCTGAGACCCTGGAAGAGCTGGCACCTGGTGACATCACACGGTAGGGGGCAAGCCAGCTCTCCGGGGTCTCTTCCCAGGACATTGACCCCATTTTTATGGAATTGGATATTTTATAGGAAATAAAATATTATATATACTCAACTAGATAATGTAACGTAACAATATTTGCTGAAGTAATAAAAGGGTTAGGAAATAACTCCACTTGTAACCAAAGGAATGTAAATGTAAATCCGCAGAAAGACAAACATTTTCCAAATAAAATTCTCAAATATTTTATGTAACAGAATACAGAATATATTCTTTCCGGTTGACAGGTTGTTGTTTTGTTTTGTTTTGTTTTTTCAGTGCTAAAAAGCCACAAGTTTGGTTTTTTGAAACAGGGTCTCACACTACACAGCCTACGCTAGCCTTGAACTCAGAGCACCCTCCTGCCTCAGCTTCTCCAGTGCTGGGATCGCAGGCATGTGCCACCACACCCAGCCAACAAATCTGATAAACAAATGTTAGTTTTCTAAGTGAGTTTTACAGTATGGACTGTTAGCTCAGAAAGACGCAAAAAAGTCTTAAAAACGGGGTCTAAGGGTGATGGGAGAGAAAGGGCTGCCGAGCCAGACGTGAATAACGAAGGGGCAGAGGGTGGGGAAAGGGATGACGCTGACCCTAAGTAGTAGAGCTCAGGAGCTAAGAATGGAAAAGCAGAGCTAATGCCCAGGCAGAGGGAGTCGCCAGCTCGCTGCAGCTCCGGGCTTTTGTTTTGTAAAAGGTTCCAAATCCTGCAAGGCTTGCGGTTTGAGTCCACCCTTTGTTGTTGAGCTTGTGATTTACCAGCTGAGGTCCTTGTTGCCACACTTGAGGGACAAAACCACACTGGCCTTCGGTTTCAGTTTTGCTAGCTATGGAGCTAGAAATCCAGCTAGGAGAATAAAATCGGGCCCAAATGAAAGTTAGTGTTTGAGTGAAGATCTGTATGCACTGAGGGGGTTTGCTTATTAATGGGGCGGGGTGGGGGCTAGAATTTAAGTTCTGACAAAAGATAACTGGCAAGGGAGGGGAGGGGAGGGCAGGGGAGGAGAGGGGAGGGAGATAAGGAAGCAGGGAGGCAGAGGCCGCCTGGACAGGAGGGGCTGGTGAGAGGAGCCACTGCCCAGCCGCAAACCCCACCCCCACCCCACCCCCACCCCCACCCCCGAGCCTAGGCTGCAGGCTTGGGCGAGCGGCCGCTTATCCCCCCGCGGCAGACACCCTCCATGCGCGCGTGGACCCCTCTCCCCGCCGCCTGCTCTGAGCTCCTCCGCGACCTGACGACCTGACCGCACAGGGAGCTTTCCTTCTGGGCCAGGCCCCCATTGCTCTCAGACACTCCAGATGTGCGCGCTGGCGGTGGGAAAGGTGCGTTTGCACCCGGGGCTCAGTGCTTTTCAAGTAGAATGTAAGGGGCCAATGTGAGAACGCAGCCTCAAGCCTCCTGAGCCCCTGAACATCCACACACTCCAAGGGGCAGCTCGTGTGCTCCAGGCCAGAAAGCCGCCGGTGCTGCAAAGAACTAAGAAGCAAGCCAGGCGTGGTGCGCACACCTGTAATCCCAGCACTTGGGAGGGTGAGCCAGGAGGATCATCATAGGTTCAAGACCAGCCTGGGCTGTAAAGAGAGCTCAAGGCCAGCCTGAACTGCAAAGTAAGACCCTGTCTCAAAATGACAGAAAGAAGAAGGAAAAAAAAAAAAAAAAAAAAAAAACCACTTCATAGCAAAACCAAAGGCCTAAAAGCCCTGATAGGACGGCCCAGTCCACTGTCACCATGAGAGATGACCACAGGAGCACTTTTAGTGGAGGTGGAAATGTCACCCCATCATATTTTATTTTAAAAATATTTGATCAGGATCTAAGTGCTCACATGAGGCGTAGCTGTAGACAGGATTTTCTGTGCAGGAGCCTTTATTCTGGTGTGTGACCTGATGAGAACGTGTGACCCCAGCCATTTCTCCATGCAGTTGTGTGACACCCGCCAGCCACAAATGTGGTCCTCCCTGGAGGCAACCCATGGAGCCCTGAACGCAGAAGGAGGTCGCTGGCTGTGCAATCTTCAAAAAGGTAGATCGACAAATGCAAAAGTTAATTCTCTAAAAAATCAATAAAATAGGTGAACTCCTATAAGTGATTTTAAAAAGAGAAAGAAACATCAATTATCAGTACCAGAAATAAAAGAAGGGATGTGATCACGGATCCTACAACACTAAAAAGATAAAAAATTAATCTCATAAATAACCTCATGCCCAAAGTTCGACAACCCACATAAAATAAGAAAATTGCTTGAAAAGTTCAAATCATCAAAATGGGTACAAAGTACATATAAAATTTCGAAGGAGTTTTTATAAATATTATCTATTACAGATAGTGAATTCCTAATTAAAACCCTTCCCTCAAAGAAAACTAGACCTAGCTAGATTTATTGGTAAATCATGTAAAACATTTAAGGAGAAAATAATACATGAAAATTTCAGAGAAAAAAGGAGGAAGAGTTTTCAGTTTGTTTGATGCACACAGCAATAAATAATCTTGATACCAAAATATAACAAACATGCTACAAGAAAAGAAAATTATATACTTTTACCCTTCATACATGTGGATATATAAATCTTAACAAAATGGTAGTAAGTTGAATACAGAAAGATATGAAAAAAAATACAGCGGTACAAGTGAGGTTTTCTCTAGAGGGTAAGTTTGTTTTGCATTGGAAATCAATCACAGAATTCACTGCAAGAATAGAATAAAGAAGAAAAAAGTCTGATCTCTCAGTAGTTGTACAAAGAGTTTGACACAGTGATAACAAAAATTCTCAGAAACTAAGAATACAAGGAAGTTTCCTCATTCTGACAGGCTATTTAGGAAAACGTATAGTTTACTTTGTACTTAAAATACTGAATGCATTCCCTCTGGGGAAAAGGCAAGGATTTCTATTCTATTTCACATCTATTAAGCATTGTGCTGTAACTCCTAAAAAGTGCAATCAGGCAAAGAAAAATAAAAGGCATAAAGATTGGAAAGAAGGTGTGGAGGGCCATTTATAGATTTTTAAATATCATCTCTCTATATTTATCCATAAGTTTAATGTCATACGAATTAAAACTGCAAAGTGTTCATGATAGAAATTGACAAGTAGATTGAAAATGTGGAATGAAACATGAAGAACCTAGAATAGCCAAAGTAGTCTTGAAATAGTTGAGAGACTCACAGACCTGGTTTTGAAATTATTATAAAGCCAGGATAATCAGGACAGCATGGTATTGTAGGCAAATGGATCACGGATGAAAAGAGAATCCATGCAGAGATGGATCAAAGGCATTAGAACAGTTTAATGAGGAAAGAGAAGTGTTCTTCACAAACCACTGGATGAATCATGAGAAAAATGAAACTTGTTCCCACCTCATAAATCTAAATGTAAATTTTGGCACTGTAATTTTCCTGAAAAAATTTAGATGCATGGTCTTTTGACATTGCAATAGGAGAAGTTTTCGTAGAACAGATGTTTTGGCTAATTCAGAATTTTAAACTTCTATGTATTAAAAGACATATTAATAAAATAAGCAAGTCATTAAAAGCATTTGCAATAAATATATAAGACAATAGTTTTGTGCCCAAATACATAAATGGCTCTAGTAAGTAAATAACAAAGGTAAGCCATGTATTTTTTAAAACTTAGAAATTTTCAAAAGGAAGATACATATCACTAAAAGGAATGGGAAAGGATGTTCAACAGGGAAGCACAAATTAAAGTAACAATGAAATATGATTTCTCACTATAATACATTTCCAACTGCCAGATAAGTGGAACTCTCCTACCAGGAGTATGAAATGACACAGGGCCTTGGAAACCATTACACGTACACTGGCCTTATGACCCAGCAATTCTGTTCCTAGGTTTGTTTGGGTTCTTTTAATCTTTGATTTATTTCTATTTATTTGGTACAGGGTCTCACTATGCAGCTCGAATTCATAGTGATCTTCCTATCTCAGCCTCCCCAGCACTAGGATTACAGTCATGCACCACCACACCCAGTTTTGGTGGCTTGTACAGCATGCGGTATTGGGGATCGAACCTGGGTCCTTGTGCTGACCAGGCAGATGCATAGACCACCAAGCCCTCTCCCCATCCCTCATAGATTTTCTTTTTTTAAGAGACAAATGGTTTATTCGGTAAGAAGGAGTAAAAAGAAATTCTTTTAAAAATTCATTTATTTATTACAGTGTCTCGCTACACATCACGGATTCTTTTTTTGCGGGGAGGGTGGGGGGTCAGCTCAGCCCGCCCTCGGGGGAGGGGCTGGCATGGCATGTGGTGCTGGGGCTCGAACCGCGGTCCCCGAGAGGTGCTTTAGACCGCTGAGCTATCTTGCCAGCCCAAAAGAAATTCTTAAATCCTCTTCTCGCTTCTGCTGGCTGCACTGAACTATGGTCACATGGTGACTACGCACAAGAATCCCTTCACAGACTTGATCTTTTTGCACAAATGCAGATGCCTGAGTTACACAAGTTGGAATTGTTTTCTAGACAGAAGTGCCAACCACTGTGCTTTCTACCGCGCCATCGTTTGCCACCGTCTCCTTCTTCTCTTCTGGCTTCATGGCAGGAAACAGGAGCCTTCCCTGAGGTTGTTGGAGTCTGTGAGGAACATGGCAATGCAGTCAATGCCCCTGCCGCAGCCGGCCGTGGGGCATAGCCCGCACTCCAGGGCTGTGCAGAAATGCTCACTGATGCACACGGCCTCATCACCAGCAGCAGCCTTGGCCTTGACCTGTTCTTCAAAGAGCTGCTGCTGCCTCGTGGGCTCCCTCAGCTCAGTGTAAGCATTGCACACCTCCTCCTTCATGACGAAGAGCTCAAAGCACTCAGTCAGACCCTCTTCAGAGCAATGCCATTTAGTTGACAGGCTCATGACCTGTGGGCGATCACAGATGAATGTAGGATCGATGCACGTCACTTCCAGGAATTCCCCAACAAGCTTATCAAGGGGCCTGGCTGTGGTCCGAGGTGGAGGGCATTCAACAGCTTTTGCTATGCAGATATCATCAAGAATTTTGTGAGTTTCTTCTCTCTTGAAGAAGCTTCAGGCAGCTTCACTCCTAGGGCTTTCTCCAGCTCTTCCACCATGCTGACTCTCCGGAAGGGTGGGGTGAAGTCAGTCTCATAGGTTCGGCCCTCAGGACCCTCTGGGTGGTAGGTGATCTTGTAGCTGCCTGTGATGCTCTTCACCATTCCTGAAGCCAACTTCTCCATGATTGCCATGAGATTGTGACAGTCTGCATAAGCCCTGTAGAACTCACAGGTAGTGAATTCAGGATTGTGGGTCAAATCAATTCCTTCATTCCAGAACTGGCGTCCGATTTCATAAACCCGGTCAATGCCTCCAACCACCAGCATCTTATGGTAGAGCTCTGGAGCAATCCTCATGTACAAGTTCATGTCCAGCTCGTTGTGGTAAGTGATGAAAGGCTTGACGACCACTCCCCCTGCGATGACATTCATCATGGGAGTTTCAACCTCCAGGAATCCCAGCTCATCCAAGAAACTTCTTATATATGTGATGATCTTGAAGTGGATGATAAATTTTTGCCTCAATAAGTCATTCAGCATCAGGTCCAAGTATCTCTGTCAATACCGTGTTTCCTTGTCTTTGAGGCCGAAGTGGAGGTGAGGTAACATGTGTAGGCAAGGGTACAATAGTATGATCTCGTAGGGTTCTCCCAGGATTCCCCTGAACTCCAATTATATCTCCCCGACGCAGTTTGTTGTTGATATGAATAAGTTCTTCCTCTGATTTATAAATTCTGGAATTGGTCATGACTTGCAACTTGCCTCCCTCTCCTCTGAGGTCATAGAAGGTGAACTTCCCCACAGAAGCCCTCGTACCATGGATTCTACCTGCCGCTTCAAGATGGTGTCAGTCAGGTGATCCCCAGGCTGCAGGCGACTGCATTCCTCGATGAAGCAGGTGAGTGAGATGTCTGCATGGAACTCGTGTGGGTTTGGATCCTCGCCGCTGACCTGTGGCTGGTGCACTGCTCGACTGCGGACCTTGCAGTATTGATTTGGGTCCAGGCTGTCTTCCTCAGCACCCACCCCATCGTCAGTAGTGTGGTCAGTGGCAGCCACAGTAGCTTGGCTTAGCTGTTTCTCACCGAGCTCTTTCTGCTTGGCCTCCTTCTCTGCCACTTTCTTCTCAGCTTTCAGGCTTCTTTTATCAGAAAGTGGCTTGTCCTTGTGAAGTGCTGTGAAAGGAAGTTGGCCCAGTCGAAGTTCCCTCTGACCTCCTTCTGTCCAGGCGCAGGGACCCCCTACCCAGCCATACAGCGGCTTGGGTCAACATGGCAGACCACCCTGGAGCTAAGGATTACCACAGCTTTCTCCTCAGCTTCGGCTCGCCGTCCACTTTCACCTCAGCCCCCTGCACCGTTGCCACGTCGCCAGTGACCCGAGGAGAAGGTGACAAGGGCAGCATGGCCACTTCCAAGTTAAGGCTGAAGCCCCGCATAGGTTGTTGCACAAGAGAAATGAGACAGATGGTCCAGGAGAAGCCTTGATGAGAATCCTCTCAGTGATATGATTAATAATTGCCAAAATCTGAAAACAAGTCCCATGTCTGTTAGTAGGAAACTAGGTAAGGTGTGGTGTGATGGAGCCTGCTACGTACCAACCCTGAGCAGGACTTAAATTAACCAATTGGTTTTCCACGTTTACTTGTCAGTCTGCCCAACGCCTAGGCCCCTGGTCTGGAAATGGGCAACAAACTCACAATAAGTGAACCTCTGTGAGTCACGGTCCCACCTGATGTGTCAGAGGAAGAGACAAGAACACCTGCCTCCAGCCTCAGTAGACCAGATGAAGACCGTAGCTGTCGGCGTCTTGCTCCTGGGCAGGGACTTTCCTGCAGCTGCCACCATCTCCTACACCAGCAGAAGTCCTGGAGCAGTTTCTGCCCTTCTTGAGCACAAATCCCCTCTCTTGTTCTGATGACTAAATAAACAAGGGCCTCCCAGAAGAGGTCTTTGTATGAGCCCCCAGAGAACCTCGAATTCTAGTAGCAGGCTCTCCTTCTAGAACCCTAAAACCACACCGCTTGACTCATTCATTGAAGCCTTTGATGTCCGCCAGTTGAGAGGCTGCCACCCAATCAGTCTGCACAAACCAAGGGATAATACTAACATGCTAGTGGCCCACTTACACCACACAGTGGAGCTGTCTTCACCCTCATTTAAAATACAAGGTGGTGGAGCCAGGGAGATGGCTTAGTAGAGTAAGTGCTTACCTGGCAAGCACAAGGACCTGAGTTCAATTCCCGGTTCCACCAAAAAATGGGACACATGCTAGTATAATTCCTTGGACTCAAAAAGGGCTCATCTCTGTCTTCCCAGCCCTTCTCTCCCTCCATCCCTCCCTCTCTCTTCCCACATGCCCGTCCCCTCTATCTGTATGTCCCTCAGGTCAAAAGAAAGAAAGACCTTATTTCCATTTTATGCCTCTTCTAATAAGCTAAGGGTTACTCCACTTGGACTCCAAATCCACTGGGAATATAGCTCAGGGAAGTACAAGGCCTGCCTGCCAGTGCAAGGTCCTGAATTTAACTCCTGGTACACCCCTCAAAAAGAGACTCGAAACCTGTCTTAAAACCCTAAATGAAAACACATAAATAAATAAATAAATAAATAAATAAAACTGAGTTGGTGTATGGCAATTGCTAATTTCAGAAACCTACCAAGGAACCTAGGTATAATTTTGTCCATCTAGCAGCCTGTCTTCTTTCCCGGGTGCGTCATCTATCTCTGCATACAGAGCTTTTTCCTTGTTCTACACATTTCCCAGTGTCTTCTTATCCCCCGCCCACCCCCTGCGAATATTGGGGACTGAACCCAGAGCTGCTTAATGAGCTATAGCCCCGGCTCACTTTTTACTTTCTATTTTGAGACTAAGTCTTGCTAACTTACCTGGGCTGGACTCCAATCTGTAATCCCACTGTGTTCTCCAACTGGCTCATTCTCATCTAATAAGATGTTTAAAGTGTATTTGATTTCATATGTTTTTTAAATAAAATTCCTGCATTACATACTCAAAAAAAGAAAAGAAAACACACGCAAACAAAAAAGAACATCTCAAACTCTCTCTCTCTCTCTCTCTCTCTCTCTCTCTCTCTCTCTCTCTATATATATATATATATATATATATATATATATATATATATATATATTTGTGTGTGTGTGTGTGTGTGTGTGTGTGTAACCGGGGATTGAACTCAGGCCCTTGCACTTGCCAGGGAAGCACTTATTCCACTGAGCCATCTCCCCAGCCCCAATATTTTTAAAAAATGGGTGTAAACAAATACCCACAGGCTGGGCTGGCACTCTGGTAGAGCAAGCACTCAGTGTAACTCAAGGCTCTGGGTTGACCCCAGTGTCTCCTTCCAAAAACCCTGCATCATTCTGTAGACGCGAAGGTTTCTTTTTTCTTTCTTTCTTTTTTCTTTCTTTCTCTTTCTTTCTTTCTGTTTTTTAAAATGCATTTGGTATAGGATCTCACTACATAGCTCTGACTCATAGTGATCTTCCTGTTTTCAGCACCCCCCCCCCAGCCCTGGGATTACAGATGTGCACGACCAGGCCTAAACTGATACAAACCCATCGAAACGTGTTCTTGAGATTTGTGTATTTTCCTGTGTGTAAATTCTGGTTTGCTGTAGATATTATACACAATATACATTTATATTCCTGACAGGAATTTCAACACCTGAAAAATAAATGCTACCCAAAGTGAAGATCAAAAGTAAAATAAAATACATTTAACTTGGCCCAGCATGATGGCACAAACCTGTAATCCCAGCACTCAGGAGGCTGAGGCAGGAGGATTGTCCCAAGTTTGAGGCCAGCCTGGGCTACAAAATGTAAGCCCTGGTACAACTATGTTGCAAGACCCTGTCTCAGGGGGAAAAAAGTGGGTTTTTTTCCTCCTCATTTCTTAACAATAATAAATTACAATACCTTAAATTAAAATAAGCAATAATTATTTTAAATATTTCACTTTTTTTTTAAACCATTTTTCCTCTGTGCAATCTAGATTTTTTGCCCAGCTAGAAATTTGGGGAAAATAATATTCAACTTGTTTCTCCTTATTGTCCTATTCTTTTCTTTCTCTTTCTCTACCCAGAATCCATCTGGCAGGGAGGGTGCTTGCTTGCTTCCACGGTGGCCAAGAGCTCTTCTCTCAGCTCAGCTCCCCAAAGCTCCTTGCTGCAAGCGTTAAGCCAGGGGAGAAGAATCCACAGCAAAGCCAAGGCAGCGCTTCTCCCGGGAGCTTGAGACGGTGTCTATCTTCCACCAGGGGGCGCTTGTGCCTTTTCTGAACCTATCTCTAAGCTTCATTTTCTGCTTGATACAGCTTGAAATTAGTCTGTTTCTTTCTTTTTTTTTTCTTTTCTTTTTTTCTTTTTTTTCGGAACCGGGGATTGAACGCAGGCCCTTGCGTTTGCCAGGGAAGCGCATATTCTACTGAGCCATCTGTATGACCCCATAGTCTGTTTCCTTGAAATTAAAACGAACTATTAGCCTTAAAAAAGTCAAGGCTGGCGTGGTGGTGCATGCTTGTAATCCCAGCACTGGGGTGTGGGGGAGAGCTGAGGCCGGAGGATCCTTGCGAGTTCAAGAACCGCCTGGGCTACAAAGTAAGCTCAAGATCAGCCAGGACTGCATAGCAAGATCCTCTGTCAAAAAGAAAAAGGGGGAGAAAGGGAGACAGAGAGAGGGAGAAGGACAGGGAGAGGGGGAAGGGGAGAGGGAGAGGAAGAGAGGGAGAAGAGGGAGAGGGAAAGGACAGGGAGAGGGTAAGGGGGAGGGAGAGGAAGAGGAAGAGAGGGGGTGGGGAAGAATGTCAAAAGAAGGCAAAACAGAGACTGTCACTAGGAAAATACTCCAAATGGGCCTAGCAATCAATCCTCATGTGCTAGCCAGGAAGCTCTGCTGTTCCTGATACCTAGGGACCTTGGGGGAAATGATTAGAGGCAGAAATAGGGGACTGGGGAAGCCTATGCAGAAAGAAGCGGGACTCAGGTGGTTACCTAAGTGCTATGCTTAGTGGCTCCTTTTGTTTGTTTTGAGATAGGGTGTCACTTTGTAGTCAACTGGCCTCACTACAGCAATCCTCTTGCCTCAGCCTTCAGAGTGGTGGGATTATTTGTGTCTGTCATGCTCAGTGATTTCTATGGTTGATCTTTGGGCTAAATTAGAACAGGGAGTCTTGGCATAAGATGAGGAGAAAACCAGTGTCCCAGACTCCTTGGAAAGCCAGGTGTCCATGACAAGCACTGCTCAGGTGTGGCTCTGGATGGTCCCCCAGGCTGCTGTGTTGAAGACTTGGTGCTCAGCTTGCCACTGCTGGGGGTGGGAGGCTTTTAGGAGGTGGGGCTCCTGGAGGGATTTAGGTCATGGGGCCTTGACCCGGCCCTTTCCATCCTTCTTTCTTCCTGGTTGCTGGGAACTCAGTGCATCTTCCCCACCACTGCACCCCAACACAACAGGGTCATGAGACTGCAGAGCAAGCCTCTGCAGCTGGGGCCCCAACAAACCTTTCTTCCTTTTGAAGGAATTTTGTGGTGCAAAGCCAGGGAATGCAACCACTATAAGTAACGACAACATCTTCAAACACAAAAAAGCAGCTGGGCAATTGTCATTTTTCATAGAACTTGATGGCACTCAGTTCAGAATTCCCTGGATTTGTGAATGCTGTGAGCTGTCATAAGATAAAGCTGTGTGAAAAGCTATCTACAGTTCGCAAAGCTGCTGTGCTGTTATCCCATTTCATCCACCTGGAAGCATCTCCCAGTGCCTGGCTTAGAAAATTTTGGATTGCCGGGCGTGGTGGCGCATGCCTGTAATCCCAGCACTTGGGAGGCTGAGACAGGAGGATTGTTGTGAGTTCAAGACCAGCCTGAGCTACAAAGTGAACTTAAGGCCAGCCTGAACTGCACAGTGAGACCCTGTCTCAAAAAGAAAAAAAAAAAAAAAAAAAGAAAACTTTGGATTCTGTTTGTTAAAACTGCTGTCAGAACAACATACAATACAAGGAGGGTAAATCAGCTGCATTATCTTAATTCATAGAAGTTGATTCTGAATGACTTTAGGCTGATGGCAAAACCTACTCTGAAAGCACAGAAACTTGTCATACATAGGTAGACATGTTAAAGGAACTCATGTTGTTTTGTTTTGTTTTGTTTTTTTGTCTGTTTGAGACAGGGTCTCACTATGCAGTTCAGGCTGGCCTTAAACTCACTTTGTAGCTCAGGCTGGTCTCAAACTCACAGCAATCCTCTTGCCTCAGCCTCATTTTATATATATATATATATTTAGCCAGATACACATTGTTGTAACTCAGAAATAGAATGACAACAAGGCAAGTCCAAAAAGAAAAAAAGAAGCTCTTTATTTTAGCTGGTACCCAGTGGCAGTCACCCTAGTCCGAGAACAAAGGGTCGCATCGAGTTACAGGGCAAAGCGTATTTAAGCTTGAAGACCACAAGCTGACATAGAGGAGGTAAAACAATACAGTTTACATTTTGTCCTTTTAAGGTAAGGTAAAGCAAGTTTCCTTGACCTCAGTTTGAACTGACATCATTAGAGTAGGGGGTTTTGCAAAAGGCACTAATGGGAGGGTTTTACGACAGATACATTGTGATGCTCCAAGATTTTTTTCAGAAAACAAGACGGCACATCTTGAAATGGAGTTTACATTAATTTTACAAAATGAATTTGGTTGAGCCAGGTTACAACACACATTAGGGTTAGGGTGTAGTGGTAGCATTTAGGGTTAGGGTCAGGAGTAGGGTTAGGTGCTGTCAGTATCAGTGGTCTTTTGCCTCTCCAAACTTTGGTTGGCTCTCAAGCCTTCTTCTCTGCCCATCAGTGTATTTGCTTGTAAAGCTCAGTTTAGCAAAGAACTCTCACTATTCAGTAGCAAGACCACCCCAAACCCCGTCACCTGTGCCTAATGGGGACCCTTCTCCCCTATTTCCTGGGTGATGGCTGAGCCGGCCTGTCTCCAGTAACAATCTTGTTGGGTCAGTGTGACAGCATAAGTCATATCACCTGTCACTTTGGGCACATGTTGCCGGGCGTGGTGGCGCATGCCTATAATCCCAGCACTCGGGAGGCTGAGGCAGGAGGATTGTTGTGAGTTCGAGACCAGCCTGAGCTACAAAGTGAGCTTAAGGCCAGCCTGAACTGTATAGTGAGACCCTGTCTCAAAAAGACAAAAAAAAAAAAAAAAAAAAAAAAACTTTGGGCACATGTCATGTGTGCCATTTCTGTCACATGGCATGTGTGTTGCTTTCATTGTTCACCCTGCTTTCCTCCTGTTTGCATGTTGTCTGAGCAGAACTCCACTCTAATCCTTACTATAACTGGATATTTGAGATGTTTTTATCCTTCTAGTTTCTTTCAAGATTTTCTCCACTTTCTTTCATTTTTCAGCAGTCTGAGGAGGATGTCTGAGTTGGTGGGACATAGCCTCACTCTGAGTTTCCTGGATCTAGGGAGCAGGGGATGAAGGGTGCCCAGCACCCCCTTACTAGCCAGGGCTGGGCCTGAGCTGCAGCTGGGCCTCACCTCCCTGGGACTCCACATCTTCCAGAGAGTAAAGCAGAAGCCATAGAGCTGGAACAGGCTGAGTGCAGGCCTGTGGCTAGCTCACATGGCTCTGTGGGGCTTGGCAGCAAAGGCTGGGCCCTTCCTCCGGGGGCCAAGCTGACACAGGGAGAAAAACTGATCTCAGGTGGGTGACCTCCGAATGATACAGGGACCTCCAAATGACATAGGGAAAAATGATCTCCTGACCCGACCTGGATGAGTTTGTGTTCTCTAAAACCAAAGAATGAATTTTGGGAACAAGCAGAAGTTATGAGCAGAATATATTTATTGAGGGAAAGAAAGCTCCTATCTGAGGGAGGGACAGGAGGGGACTCAAAGCAGGTTGTCCCCAGGAAGCTGTCTCTTCCAAGGACTTTTATAGAAGAAAACCATGTGGTGAGGAGGGTCTAAGGTGATGGAGAAGACAGGAGAACTCACTTAGTTGGGCATGAGGTGGGACAAAGCTATGGTCAACCAATGGGATTACAAGCACCATTGCTCAGGTAAAATTGATTAAATCCAGTACCAAATGGGGAAGCAAGTCACATAGCAAGCAGGCATGAATATGGGTCAGGGTCTCTTCCTGTTGGAGGTTGGGCCAGTGACTCATTTGGGTCTTTCAAGGTGATTGATACCTATGTAGAATATCAATCCCTGATGCCCATCCCTAGGGAAGTATGTAGCTGCATGTCCTCTTTTGTCTTGGTCTTGAGGTGTAGTCCATATGGGAGTGTCTGTCTCTTTTAAGTTGTAAGGTCACCTGTCTTCCCTCTTGTCTCCTTGAGGGTCTGGCCCTGTCTGTCTGCCTATAATATTTCTATCTAACTTGGCTACCTGCAACAAAGGGACTCCAAAGTAGGGTGAACTGCCAATGTGGGGTGCACGCACAAGAACCCAAATTATTTTTCTCGGAGCTTTGGGATGGGGGTAGGCAAGATACAAAATAGATTTTGAAATTTTGAAGAATAGACAAGGAAACCAAAGCATGGCAGTGGACACACTTGAAGCTAAGCATTGAGAAGAGCCTGATCTCAAGGTCAGTCACAGGGCTTCCCCTGCACACACGTGGTCCTGCCACTCGCCAGTGCTGTCCTGGCCACCACCCAACACTGCCACTCGGCCTGTACCTTAGCAGGCTGGCAGCAGGTAGGGACAGGGCCAGATTTCCAAAGGCTACTCTGAGGAATAAAGCCATCTCCGAGGTGTGGTGACCCTCTCTAGCCAGCGCTGCGCCAGGCAGGTCTCTGGCCTTGGCCCACCCTACTGGAAGGCATCCCGGGCATTGTCGACCCCCAGTGAGGCCACAGAAAGCAAGGCCAGAACTGGGGCCCCACTCTGACATCCTCCTGTGCCTCTGGTGACGACATTCTGGGCACATGTGTTTCTGTCCTGGAGAGGAGAGAACCAGGAGAGAGGAGGCTGCAGAATGTTCTGGCTGAGCTGAGCATGTGTGGTACAGCCAGCGCTCCATGTGTAAGTGCACATGGTGAATTCCTTGGGAATCAACCTCGGAAACAAAACGTCCAGGGCCTCAGTCACAACACAGAGCCAGAAAGCGGCAACGCCTGGACTTCCAGTCTTGCCCAGCACTTTCCGCTGCTCTGTGCTGCTCCCTGCTTGCAGCTCGTGGGAGGGGTCTGTTTGTCTGTTTGTTGAGCTCTTGATAGGTACTCACTGTGCAGCCCAGGCTGGTCTTGAACTCAACATCTTCCTGCCTCAGTCTCCTGAATGCTGGAGTTACAGGTGTGGACCACCATGCTCTGCACAAGAAACATGCTTCAGAAGAGGTTGCAGTGTCCCTTTCTGCACAAGAAACATGCTTCAGAAGAGGTTGCAGTGTCCCCAGAATGCACAAGGGCCACCTGAACTAAAATCTGGCTCTAGAGCTTGCCAGCTGCATGGATTGTTGTTGTTATATTGAGGAGCTCAGGGCCTTCTTATTGAGCTACACCCACAGCCATTTTATTTTGTTTTATTTTATTTTATTTTATGTATTTAGTACAGGGTCTGTAGGGTCTCACTGCACAGATCAGACTCTGTAGTGATTCTCCTGTTTTGAGCCTCTCAAGCGCTAGGATTACAGGCCTGCCACCACCATGCCCAGTCTCAATCACCGCTTCAATGTGCAGTGGGGGAAGGGCCAGCATGGCTCGTGGTGTTGGGGATGAAACCCCAGACCCTGCGCTTTAATCCGTTGAGCTATCTGCTGGGCCTTTCTTCCTTTTTTTTTTTTTTTTTTTTTTTTGTGGAACCGGTGAACTCCTCGCCGGCCCTGGGCCTTTCTTTTTTAAGCTACATTCTGACTGCATTCCCCAGGCAGGACTAGAACTTAAAATCCTCCTGCTTCAGCATCCCAAAGTGCTAGGTAATAGGCATGAGCCACGGCACAGGCTTTGCGCCTCAGCAGCTTCCTGTTCCTCACCCCACCCCACGCAGAAAGCGCTTCACGAGCCGGGCATGGTGGCACATGCCTATAATCCCAGCACTAGGGAGGCTGAGGCAGGAGGATTGTTGTGAGTTCGAGACCAGCCTGAGCTACAAAGTGAGCTTAAGGCCAGCCTGAACTGCACAGTGAGACCCTGTCTGAAAAAAGACAAAAAAAAAAAAAAAAAAAAAAAAAAAAAGAAAGCGCTTCACTCTACACAGGGAGAGCCAGGCCCCTGCTGTGCACCTCCATCTCAGACAGGGCTCCCCAGGGCAGCTGAAAGACACTTCAAGCCTGGCAGAGAAACGGAAGCCAGGGAAGGAAGAGAAGACTGAGGATGGAGCCCTTGAGCTGGCTGGCTGCCAGCTGTCTAGACCTTGTCACCGGAGATAAAACCATGCAGGGCGCTTGCTCCTGACACCCTTTCTTTCCCTTTTGCAAACGCTAATTCAGAGAGTTCTCTTAGGCCTCCCCCTGCCAGTGGGTCCTTGATCCCCATGGCAACTGAACCTCCCTCGCTGGGTACTGCCCAGGTGGGACAGCGGGGTGGGGATTCCAGGCCGGTGACAGATGGGCGGCCTTGATCGCTGCAGAGAAAGAAGACCTCGGCCAGGCGTGTTGGTGCATGCCTGTAATCCCAGCACTCGGGAGGTTGAGGCAGAAGGATTGTTATGAGTTCAAGACCAGCCTGAGCTACAAAGTGAGCTTAAGGCCAGCCTGAACTGTGAGACCCTGCCTCAAAAAGACAAAAAGAAAGAAAGAAGACCTCAGGGGCAGCAGGACACACAGCATGGCCCGACCCGGTGCTTCCCCAGCCCGTCCTGCTCAGCGTCTTCTACCCGGAGTAGCAGTGACACCTGGTGGTGCAGAGCAGAGACCCGCAGCACTCGCCAACGCGGGGCCTAGGCGCAGCTGGGGTGCAGGGCGAGAGGCTTAGGCCTCTGGTTCTGGCGGCCTCACTATCCCACACCTGCAAACCCGACCGTGGGCTGCTGTATCTCAGAATCCTACGTTTATTCTCATTTTTGTGAATCAGTTCCTTCTGTGTAAAGAAAGCCCTAAAAGGCTGAGGGCGGTGAACCAGAGTGTGGAGGGGTCTAGCTGAGGGCGGCTTGGCCCTCGAGCCCCGCACCACACTCGCTTGCGCTGGGCGTCAGCTCCGTCGCGGTTCTCAGCATCCGTGGTTACCCCGGCGGGCTCCGCAACGTCCTGGAACGATTTCCTTGCTGCCTGGGTTTGGGGTGATGACGAGTAAGGAAAGAAGCAACCACTGATTCTTGCCGACCACGGGAGGAGAAGGATGGGGGCGGGGGTGTCACGGAGTTGTGGCACTGACTCAGGTGCCAAGTGAGTAGTTGGGGGTGCAGGGAAAGCGTCTCCAGATTCCGGAGGCAGTGGGGTAGCCGAGCCCCTGTTCTGCCTGCCTGTGAAATGGGGCGGAGGACGTCGGTCACAGACATGATTGTGGTCCTGGCATTTGCTAGATGCACCCCTCCTCCTCACCAAGGGAGAGGAAGGCTCAGGCTAAGCCTCCCTGTCCGGGTGCCACCGGAGGACCTGGCCTGACTCTTGCCCTGGTGGTGCACTTCCCAAGGGCACAGCCTGGCCGAGGTCCCCGGCAGGGCTGTGGGTGTCTCATGCCAGGAAGGA
>PVKA01001037.1:0-161573 GCA_004027165.1 Ctenomys sociabilis
TCTTACAATAACTCTGAAGTACACAATAAATTTGCTCTTGAAACTAATCTGAAGACATATAAATACTGGGATAATTACATCAAAATATGTGTTTTATAATTATTTATCTATTCAGAGATATCAACTATATATTTAATTTGGGTCCTATTTCAGTTCATTTATTTAAATATTTAGCACAAATTTTTATATTATATTTATATTATTTTGCTTATTAGCATAAAATTTCTAAATTCTGATTTTATCTCATGAATAAGAATAATAAGTTTTCAGGCAAGGTTCATATTCTGCATTTCATTATCAACATCTACTATGGCACATAACTGGAAAGTTTTCACTGTCACTTTTAATACAGTAAGATTTTATTCTTCTCAGGATATGTATGTTATTAATGTATTTTTATCTGTAATGCCCTAAATTTAATAATTATTAATTCCTGAACAATGATTATGTGTTTTTCTTAAATCAAATGAATTAGTGACTTCAATTCAAATTCATGTTTATTCTTTTGACAACCTCCCTTTTTTAAAGTTTTTGAAAATCACCTCATTTATTCTAGTATTTTCAACTTCTGTCAGTTTCCTTAGTTTGCTTAATATAACAATAAGAACAAGTACTTTCAGATATTTTTGCCTCAGACTCCTGAATCTTTCTACCCTCTTGCTGCCGTTCCCTCTTCCGGTCTGAATTTTTCACATGGTTCTGAGAGAATGGTTGTCCAGGACCAGGTAGACTGCAGTCATCTCCAAGGGCCAGGAGCTGGCCTATGTGTTCTTTATTTCCATGTTCAGAAGGGAACAGGGGGTCATTGGAAGTCTCCCTGCCCCAGACCGTAATCTGAGAGCTCAGACGAGGGTGGGTCGACTTCCTATTTCATTTAATGTTTCCTGGACAAATCCTGCTCCCTGATGGCTTTTGGGCTGATGGCCTCTCTTTCTTCCTGTCTTTTTGTTTCCCAGTGGACATCTGCCTTCAGAAAGGCTCAGCACTGAGCGGGCTTACTTAAGAGTGAGTGGGAAAGCCTTCCTTCCAGCTGCGAACTGGCCTTAGGTCATCCTCTCTCAGGATGATGTCGTGCTGTCTCCTGAGCACAGCCTGCCCTCACTCAGGGAGAGGAGGCCCCAAAGGGTGTGAACCCAGATGCAGCTGGGCAGGCCTCTGCAGGAGAAAGGGGCCTCAGTGAAGAGTGACCGTACACTTTCCCCACAGAACAGAGCCCAGGAACTTCAGTCTCTTCCCTCAGCCTTATCACAACTAATGCCAAGACATTTATAGGACCCCGGGACGCAGGTCATCTTTCGTATATCTCTTCACATAGAATTCTTTGGACATTAGAGGATGTCTCACAGGTCACTGATTGATGGCATTGTGGACCAAAGGGTTTGGTCTGGAAGCTCAACTTCAAGAATTTCATTATGTAGCTTGGGCCCTGAATAAATTCTTTTCTCTATGTGTGTGTGTAACTGGAGATTGAACTCAGGACCTTGTGCTTTCCTGGCAAGCTATTATTCTACTGAGCCATCTCACCGTCCCAGAAAGATGATCGGTAATTAATAGGCTGAAACCTAACAGTCAGTCTGCAAACTATTTTATAGCAACACAGGTGAATTCTTTCAGTTGAGAGTGATCTATTACCCTAATTAGATACATGCCTTTCTCTTTCTC
Organism: Ctenomys sociabilis; assembly: GCA_004027165.1. Classification (NCBI taxonomy): domain Eukaryota; kingdom Metazoa; phylum Chordata; class Mammalia; order Rodentia; family Ctenomyidae; genus Ctenomys; species Ctenomys sociabilis. Next base: position 1,663 of record PVKA01001037.1, read on the forward strand.
ATTCATCTTCTCCTCTCTTTATTGCTGTGCTAAATTATAATTTTTATCAGTTTTTTCTAAATTCTTAGGGTGTGTTACACAGATATTTAACACCTTGCACAGCAAATATTGTTTCTACATCAGTAATTTTGCTTTCCTCATGTAGGATAACTTTTCTAGTTGTATTTGAGTCAGGGTTTAGCTATGCAGTCCAGCGAGGCTGGCTTTGAGTTCATTATGCAACACAGGCTGAACTCCAACTTGCAACGAGCCTCCTACCTCAGGCTCCGAACTGCTGAGATTATAGCTGTGCCACCCTCCAAGTTCCTTTATTTCAATTTTTCATATTATATCTTTTTAAATTTTTTGTTAGTGCTGGGAATCAAACCTTGCACTTCCCAGGCAGGTGCTATAATGCTGAGCTATATTCCTGCTCCTAATGTATTTCTTTACTAGGCTTCACATTTTTTTTTTTTTTTGTTACATTACTGGAGATTGACACAGCCTTATTTCTATTTTTTCAGTTTTGAGATTAGGATTTTCTAAATTGCCAAAGTTGGCTCAAACTCACTATTTTCTTGCCTCAGCCTCCCAAGTGCTTGGATTATATGTGTTTGCCACCACATCTGGCATAGTCTTTGGTTCTTGACAGCAAGTACTTATGTTACTTTCTTGGCTTTTCTTATTAAACAGAGGTCCATACTTTTTAGTATTGGGGATCAAAGATGATTTTCCTAGATAACCTAGGTTTTTTTTTCCCATAAGTTAGGCTGCTGCTTCATGACAGGGAAACCCACTGCATTTGTAACCATTTCTCAATTCTTCAGGAAGAGCATGCAGACCTGTCTTGCACACTGGATTAGTTCTTAGAGCTGCTGAAGCAATTTGCTTCAAATTTGGTGATTTAGGGCAACATTAGTTTATTCCTTCACAGTTCTGGATGTTAGAAACTTCCATGAAATCAGGATTACCTGGCTGGAGTCACGGCCCTGGGGCTCGATGCAAGATCTGCCCAGTGCCTGTTCCACCTTCTCCCACATGTTGATCTTCCTTGGCTTGGGACCAAGCCCTGCAGTTCAGACCTGAGTGTAACTTTGGACCTCCTAACTTAAGTAGTATAGACACTGAAGTGTTTGTGAACCATTAGCACTCCATTTTATTGACCTTATCACTCATAACAAAATACTCTCCAATGGTGAGCTCCTGAAGTAACATGATTCACCTTTTCTTAATTCATAAAGTATTTTGATTTTGAGATCAGGAACTTTTAATTGCTCTCCTGATCAATTTTATCTGTTAGGTGCCCAGCACCACTTTTCTCCCCAATACCCCCAAGTACTCGGTGGGTGGTCACCATTGTCCTCCATACTTTTCTCTTGTTGCTGAGACAAAAATACCTGACACCCCCCACAAAGGAAGAAAAGGTTTACTTAGCTCACAGTTTGTGGAGGTTTCAGTCTGCAATCAACAGGCCCCAAGGCACGAAGGCCTGGTGAGAGGCAACAGCTGAAGGCAGCAAAGCAGCAAGAGCAAAAGGGAGAGAGCAAGCCTGTTTTCCTTCCTTACACTGCTTGCAGGTCATCAGCCCAAGGGCGGGTGTAGCACCCACACCATTGCTACCCTGTCCTCTTGCACAGGCTCAGGATGTTTACCCCCCAGCCCCGGCTGAGCCCTTAGTTAAACTTCTAAACTTCCCAGGTTGACACATGAACAGCATCCTGGAGCAAGAAGGGCACATACTCTAGATCCCAGGATGTAGAACTGTTGAGTTATTTAGTTAAGCTTCTGGAATTCTCAAGTTGACATAATGTGTCACATTCTTTTACTCATTCACTTATAAACATAGCAGCAGTGCAAATCAGCATGACACTCGGTCTGTGTTCCATTTCCCCCAGTATTTTAGAGAAAGTGTTTCAGGTTTGTGCACTTCCAGTTAAATTCTTTTTTTTTTTTTTTTTTTTTTGGCAGAACCGGGGATTGAACTCAGACCCTATGCTTGTCTGGGAAGTACTTATTCCACTGAGCCATCTCCCCAGCCCTCCAGTTAAAGTCTTTTGTGGCTCCCATTGATGGAATCTGTACTTGAGTCTATCTGGGCTTTTCTTCATTTCACTTTTCTATAGAAGGGAAGGATGAATACCAACGTGTGTACTAGTGCTTGACACAAAAGGGTGATCTGCTCATTACAATTGGAAAGTAGAAGTCATAAATGTGAAACCGTCAGACTGGACCCACACTGGGGACCTGAGTCTTGTTTTGCCAAAGGAAACTATTTCCATGACAACACAACATGGTTTTTGAAGAATACAAAATAGAAATATAAAGAAAAAAAGTGTTAGAAACAATAGAAGATTTCATTAAACAAAGTAGTAGAAGTTCAACAGTGGTTGCCGTATTACATGGTGTTTTTTTCAAATTAGATAACACATTATTTTTAACTTATATTTTAATTTTGAAAGAATTTTAGATTTACAGAAAACTTTAAAGGGTAATACACGTCATTTTTGTATACTTTTACCCAATTTCTCCTACTGCTAACAATTTACATTTCCGTGGTATAATTTCAAGTGATGAAACTGATATTTATATATTCCTAGGAATGTCATGGTTCCCTACATATGTCATCCCATTCTAGGCTAGGACCCAACTGAGTCAGCAACATGCCGCTCAGCTGTTTAGTCTGCCCAGGCTTCTCTGTTTAGGGCCACTTCCTTGTTTTGCATTGTTTTTAGAACCTTATTAATGTTCAGGAGTACCAAGTGGATATCTTATACTCTTGTTTTTCTGATGCTCTTAAAAAATTATGTTTCATTCAAAAATGCTGAGTTATTTCCTTATCATTAACTCATATGTAATCCAAAATTCAAGTTCTGAAGCACATATAGATACCAGTCTAATTCCACAAACCTCTCAGGCATCCTAAACAAAATGAAGAACTCATGCCTTACTTTATGCACACTAGAGCTTAGTCATTATTAAGCTGAATGCTTTATAACTTTACAGTAAAGAGTTTTTAAATCACTATTAGTTTCTGCTCAAGAAACATAATTTTAAAATGTCTTAGTTAAGTTTGCAGTTCTACAGGGATCAGTGTCAGCTTTCATTTTTAAAAAGAATTATCATTTTATCAATACATTGTGCTGGTAAATATATATTTGTAACATTATATGGATTTAAATTTTATTTCAGGCTTTATTTAAGACAAATAACAGCTGACTCCAGAATCAGGAAAACACTTAGGATTTATATTCTATACATCCACTCAATGCTTTCCGATTGTACTCCAATAATCCACAAACTAATCTTTGTACATTTTCCCATTTGAGAAATCTCCTGAAGTAAGAGCTTGGTAAAAAGATAAATACATAAAATAATACATAAGATGAGGAGTGGTATAAATAATATGTTTTTAACCATGTTGTAAAGAAATCATGATTTGGACTAAAAGAATGTTAGGTAGACTTTTGTTCTTTTTTTCCTGGGTAGAAGTTTCTGAAGAAGAAGGTAAATATAAATGTTGATTTAGTACCTGACACTGCTGATTGCAGTTCTAGAGTTTCTAGATATTTTGCCCGTGAGATGGCTGAGTAGAATAAGTGCGTTTTGGTGCATAATCTACTGGGTTAAATGTTATGTCTCTGAAAACTTTATCCTGTCAACATCTACGAATGTGAACTTCTTTTGGAAATAAATTCTTTGCACAGGTAAGGAAGTTCAGTTGAGTTAATAATGGGTTAAAAATGGAGTCTGCACTGTATACCAATGGATACTACACTCAATCCTAGCCAAAAGGCTGAGAAGTGATGGGACAGATAAAATAAAATTACGACTATTAAATTTGAACAGAAATTCCCAAGAGATTCTGACCAGGAAAGGGTATGACCCTACTCCTCTGTTTTTTAAATGTTTATTTGATTTTGTTTATTTCATTAGTTTATCTAGTTTATTTTACTTTGTTTTATGTCTCCAAGTCTTCTCACATCTTAGTCTGCTTGAATGTACCCATCATTTTAAGACTAGCATCTATGACAGCAGCCTCAAGCCAAAGAGGGAGCTGATAGCTTTGGAACGCCATAATGAGATAGCAGTACAACAAGTTTTCTGAGTGTATGTCTTGCTTATTCAAGACATTTATTTTTAATTATTCTATAAAACATAAAAATATGTTATTTCTGTTGTATTGTACAGACCGATACTTAAGATAAAAACATCAGTCTTTTCAACTACTTATCATTTCTTGAGTGAAAACATTCAAAATCCGTTTTCCTGGTTCTTCATGTTACACACACACACACACATGCACACGCACACACACACGTGCACACACACACACACACACATTTTCTAGAGCAGCAATATTACAAGAGTGCACCAGCATTTATTCTCCAAAACTACAATGTAGCATCCATTGGTAAAGCTTCCTCCTCTCTTTTCTCTCCCTAACTCACCTCGTTGGCCGCTGGTCTCCATGCTTCTCTAAACTTCTGTTAAATAAAAGTTTTTTAGATTCCAGGTGTGTGTGACATCATGCAGTGTTTGTCTTCCTGTTCCTGTATTATTTCATTGAACACAGTGGTATCCAAACCACTGTTATTACAATTCACAAAATTTAACACTATTATGCTTTGTTTTGTTCTTTAAAAATAGTCTGACCTGTAGTTCAGGTAGGTTTTGAACTCACTGTGTAGCCCAAGTTGGCCTATAACTTGCAGTGATTTTCCTGCCTAAGCCTACCAGGTGGTGGATTTGTTGGTGGACACTGTCACACATAACAAAAAGTTATTATATTATTTGGCCAAATACTACTACATTACATGTTTGAATACATTCATCAGATGCTGGAAACAGGATTTGTTTTTCTTTTTCTGTCATTGTGAATAGTGCTAACACAGGCTGTCTCTAGATCTCAATTTTTTTGCACATGCTAATTTTAATTCTTTTGCATAGCAATCCAGGAGTGAAAGCAGTAGATCTTATGTTTTGAATTTAGGGAAACTTTATACTGCCGTCCATAATGTGTTTTACGTTCTGATCAAAGATGTGCATGGTTCCCCCACCTCCTACACTCACCTGAAATTGTTATCTTTTGGTGACAGCAATTTTCACTGAGATGAGCTAATACTTTATTGTTTATATAATTTACATTTTCCTAAAGTTTAGTGTTGAGTATTTTTTTCATATAACGGTTAGCTATTTGGAGTTTTTTGAGAAATATATATTTAGTTGTGGTGTCTTAAGAATCAGATCATTTGTATCTCTGCAACTGAGTTCTCACCTTCCATACACACCACAAATCTCTTGTCAGAGATGTGGCTAGCAAATGGTTTCCTCCATTGCACTGGCAATCACTGTAGTCTCTTAGCCACCTTCTTGAAAGAGCAGTAGCTTTTTAGTTTGATGGAATCTCATTTATGTATTTACTGGCTTTTGTTTTCAATGCTTGTAGGGTTTTTAAAAAATGTCCTTACATGCACAATGTGAGGAGCCAAGTTGTCCATGTTTTGGTAGTTTCATTGTTTCTTGTACTATGTCCTAATTTTTAATCAATGTTGACTTTACTTTTGTAAACAGTGAGAGGTAGGGCTCTAGTTTCACTCTTGTGTATGAGGATAACCCACCTTCCCACCACCATTTGTTGAAAACACTGTTCTTTCTCAAACATCAAATGTAAACTTTTAGTAACTTTATGGAAAAGTAGTTGATTGAATACACAAAGGTTTACTTTTCCATTCTGTATCATGATGGTTCTTTATTCTTTGAGTCTGGCTCAGCAGAAATACAATTTTATTTTTATTATTACTTTTTTATAATTATATTTTGAAATGAAATCGTTCTTGCTCTGTCTTTTTAAGCTAAGATGACTGGTTATCTGAACATTGTTTAGTTCCACATATATTTTAAAATTGTTTTCACTATTTGTGTAAATTATTCTTGATATTTTGAGAGCAATTGATTGAATGTATTTATCCCCAGGCAACATAGACATATATCCAATCCATAAACATGGGATATTGTTTTGCTTTTCATTTCCTTAACTATTAATTTCATCAGTCATATAATTTAAATATAAAAAATGTTTTACCTCTTCCAATAAAAGTATTCCTAAACATTTTAACTCTTTTAGCTCTTATTAATGCAATGCATTTTTGCTTTTTTTATTCATAAAAATGCCTACTAATACAAAGCAGCATGACTTATTTTGTACATTAATTTTTCTGCCCTGAAATTCTTCTGATTGTTTAATACTTGCAATTACATTTTCTGTACTTTTTTAGGGTTTTCTATATGTAGTTTCATTGTCACTTGCAAACAGTTTATAATATTTGTGAATATTCAACTGCCTTTGTTTTCCAATTTGGAAGTGTTTTATTTTTTTCTCTTGCCAGCATGTTCTGGTTGAAACCTCTATTATTACATTGAATAAAAGTGATATAAGGGTTATTTTTTTGTCCTGATTTCAGAGATACATTTAAACTTTTGCCAGTTTAATATCTTGGCAGTTGTTTCATAATTATAAATAGTTTTTGTTATGTTGAGACACACTTTTCTCTATACCTAGTTACTTTAGAATGCTTGGTCATGTTAGGCTTCTGAAATTTATCAAATACCTTTTCTATTAAGGTTTCTTCCTTTCTTCATCCTGTCAGTATGCTGTGTCATGCTTACTGATTTGCATGGCTACACCTTTCTTACTCTCCTCAGATGAATTTCACTTCATCATTCCATATAATTTTTAATGTGCTCCGTATCTTATTTGCTAGAACTATTTTAGAAATTAATTCATCTTTATCAAGAATATCTGTCTAACAGGTGCAGGGGCCAGGGGTTCAATCCCTAGGCCTGCTGTGCCAGCCCCACTCCTGGGGCATGCTGAGATGGCAACTGAGACCAGGCGTGGTGGCGCATGCGCCAGTAATCCCAGCTCCTGGGAGGCTAGACAGGCGGGCGACCACTGCCAGTCCAATCTAGTAGTGAGACCCTCAGCACCCTGTAGAGCCTCCCCTAAAATACCAAAAAAAAAGAAAAAAAAAAAAAAAAAGAGTATCTGCCTGCATTTTTTCCCTTTGCCCTTTCCATTAAACCATTAAATGTCTTCTCTTTATATCTTCCTTCCTTCCTTCCTTCCTTCCTTCCTTCCTTCCTTCCTTCCTTCCTTCCTTCCTTTCTTCCTTCCTTCCTTTTTTCCTTCCTTCCTTCCTTCCTTCTTTGTTTGTTTGTTTCTTTCTTTCCTCTTTCATTTTTTCCTTTTCTTCTTTCTTTTTTTCCTATGTTGCATGTTTGACTAGTTTTAGTATCAGGAAATTGTTGGCCACATAGAAAGTTTTTTAAGAATCCCTCCCATTACCTTTCCTGAAAACTAAAAAGACACTTAATATTAGCTGATCTTCAACTGTTTGTTAGCACAAAACTGAGAAACTTTCTGTTTGAGGGTATTTCTTTGTAGGAGACGTTTTTCATTGATTCACTTTAATACTTTTAAAAGTCTGTTTATATTTTTTCTTCCTTCACTATTTGGTGGCAGGTATACATGTCCAACAATCTGTCATCATTCTAAGTTATCAAATTTGTTTGTAAGCAGTTGACACATATAATTTGTTTGGTTCATTTTCATTTCTCTGGTATCAATTAAAGTATACCAATATTTATCTGATTTTATCTATTTCAGACTTCTGTTTCTTTTTCTTGTTTATACTAATTATTTGTCAATTTTTATTAACTCTTAATGAAGCAGAGCTTGAATCCATTGTTTTTTATTAGTGTGTGTTTGCAAGGCATAATGAATCCATTCACATTGGGGAGTTGGCACACATCTGTCTGCATTTTTAGTTTTTATTTCACTGATTGCCTATTGGTTCTTTATTAATTTAGAATAATTCAGATTTTTTATCTAGTTCCTTCAAATATAATAATGGACTGTTAATTTTTAAAGTATTATGTGCTTCTATCATTTCCAAAGACATTTCCTATTGATTTCTGATTTTTTTAAGTTGGTTTTGGAAAAAATAATTTATATAGTTTTAAGTTTTAGATATCTTTAAAAACTTTTTTTGGTTGCTTTTTATACAATCTATCCTGAAGAATGAGCCATACACTGCTGAAAAGTGTACCTACCAGGTAGGTAGGAAGAGAACAGTTCACAGAGTTTTGTTGAATTTTGGATCTGTGCTGTAATTTGTCTTTGCTATTTGTTTGCTTATACTTGAAACCAATCATCTGTGGGCTGCTAAAAGTGGAACGCTAAAGTCTATAACTGAGAATCCTCCCACGCAGATTATTTTTGCATCTGTCTCTGCACCTTGATTGGCCATTGGATGAGCTCATGGTTTCCTGGAAGCTTTGCGTGCCTCTCGGTGTGCTACATCATCTGGGTATTGAAGGATGAGTGCTTGGGCCATTTCTCCTAACCTGACTTGTTGGTGACTGTCCTTCCAGGAAATGAAAGCAGGCTGCCAAATTTCTCTCAGCCTTTCCTCACATACTGTAGGATTCGGCTGTCCAGGGCTGAGTGAAATCTGTCATTGGTGTGTTGTCACTGTTTCAGCACTAGAGGGCGATTAAGTTCAGGTTTATTCCAATGCAAAAATAGTGTTATTCCTTGTGACCCGGAGGACTAACTACAAAGGATATCCTACCTAGGACAATTTCCTTGGGGCCAGGTTAGTCCCAGAGGACCTCTCTTTGATCACTGCCTGGTGATGAGACACTTCAGGTGTCTCCTGAATGTATACAGAATCATCGTGCAGCCCCAGACTGCTGATCATGCCTGATCCCACCAACCCTTCCAAGCCCTGTCACTCCGCTCACAGCTCACCAAGACTCTCATGGACCTTGCAAAGGACCAAGGTGCATATTGCCTGGGCTTCCTTCTTCTGGGGCAGACTAGGGCCCAAGGCACTGTAACCAACCCAAATTGATGCTAGATGGTATAGAAATCACAGAGGCTTGGACTAGGATCCCACATCTCTCCCCCACAGCAGGACTGTACTACAACTCCCACCTGTAAGCAGATCTGCAGGTGCAGATGCTTAGGATCTGCCCAAGGGAAGGCATTCCTAACTCTAGCACCACAGGCAAGGACAAGGCCCTGGGTTCACAGCTCCATTACACCCCAGAGAACAATGATGTTCCATAGAGTGTTGCCTGGGGTTGGGGTACATTTGTGAAGCAGACCCTTAACCACTTCAGCTACCACCAAGCTGTACCCCATCTAAATCTTGTACTTGCTAGGGCCTATACCTTTTTAGGAATGCACTAAGGTTGGAGCTACATTATGCTTGGATTGCATGTGAGTCCACAATCTGGGTCATGGGTCTTTGCCTGTTGGCGTGACACACACAGGACTCAGTGCCTGAGGACCTCTGCTGAGTGGGGATGCAGGTGGGTGGTACAGCCCATGTCTTGGCCCTCAAGTCTAATGCTGTGTGGGTTATGAGCAGAGTCATGGCCCCACAAAACTGACAGCTTAGGCAGGATACTGCAGGACCATGCAGGCGTGGCAATGACAGCCTGAAAGATGAGTCTCTTGCTTAAGCTGCTTGTTATACGAGGCTTGGTTCCAGGACAGGGCTGGCATCTTCTGTGGGGATCTCTAGCTTGTGTACAGTGCATTTGGATTGTATGTGGTGCTGGACCTTGGACAGGGCAGGACCTGAGCTTTCAGATAAAGTCTTGCGCTACCTTTGAATTTTGCTTTCCAGGGGGTGCAGCTTTGCTTCTTCTGTTGGCAAAGACCAGAGTGGGTGGAAGGAAGCAGTCCCTTCTCGGCCAGGTGAGTGCAGTTCCACAGCTGAGCCCAGGTGCTGCTGGCCTGCTGGGAGCCAGGAGGACCTCCAGGCCAACGTTCTCCTGGGTGAGCTGAGTCCTGGGATTCAAGTCTAAGATCTTGACTTCACTCCTTTTGCTTCTGTAGGTAGAGAAGGTCTCTCTCCTGATGCCAAATGCTGGGAGTTGGAGAAATGAAAGGCCACTCCTTTTTGCAGTGCTTCTTTAATTTTTATGCACTGAAGGCAGATGCCAGGGTCTCTCATGTAGACTTTTTGTTTTTTGTGAAATGGCTGGTGTGTGAGTGGCTGCTCAGTGTGACGGTCTGTAGGAAGACAGTGGCAGAAGATCTTACTCAGCTCCTATCTTCCTTTGCCTGGCTTTGTTTTGAAGATGCTTGTTCTGGTTAATTTTTTTTCTCATTGATGGTACAAAGTACTTGATGACCAAAATTAAGGGAAGAAAGGTTTATTTAGCTCACAGTTTGTGGTGGTTCCAGTTTACATACTCTGTCTGCAAAGTAGAGTGGTACATGGCAGAGGGTAGCAATTCATGGCTGCAGAATACAGCAAAAATGAGAGCATAAAGTGGAGGAGCTCAAGAGTCAGCCTATTTTCCTCCCTCACATTGTATGCCAGCTGCTTGCTCCAGACAGGTGTAGTATGCATGCCCATAATCTCAGCATTGGACCGTGAATCAGTCAGAAACTCTGGAAGCCCAACCTATGGCCACATAAAGCTTTGGGGGGAGATCTAGACAGAAAAATGTAATGCTTTTCAATGCAATCACCCCTCACAAACATAAGAGAGTGATGAAAACAGTCTCTGGAGTCCAACTGGCTGGATTTACATTCCTGCTCCAAGTTTACTATTGCTTGCCTTTACCTTCGTTATCCTCTTCGATCTGCCTATCGTTTGGAACAATAACGTCCATGGTGACGGAGCCGGTGCATTTTACATGGCTGCGTAATTTGCGGTTGACACACAGTGGGTGCACACATTCACCTTAGTGTGTTCTTTTGTTTCTTTTCATAAAGAATTCATACATTCCACCCTTTGCCCTACATACAACTAACATAATGAGACAATACCTTGAAAACAGTGCTCAATGTTTATTTGTGTTCTATAGCTTTAAATAATAATGTAGTATGATATTATCTACCTATTATACTCATACAGATTCATTTTATTTTTTTCTTCAAGCTTCACTTATCAGGAATGAAAAATCCTGGCATCCTGGGAAAATCACAGTTCAGGCTCTGTCTGGGCATGTGAATTACCATTGCTTTAGAAAATAAAATAATAAAATAAAACATGAATTCTGAAAGATAAGGAGTAAAAACAAAATGTCAAAATGTACTAACTCAAATTCACTGAATGACCATAAACAAAAAACTAAAACAATTAGTTTCAAGATGTATTGTGGAAGGCCATCAAGATAGCTCAGTGGACTAAGTGCCTACTTAGGCAAGCACAAGAGCTGGGGGGGATCCCCTGCACCACATGCTTCATTGTCCTCCCCGACCCTGGGCATGCTGAGTCAGTCACCGAGACTGAGCGTGGTCGTGCGTGCCTTTAATCCCAGTGCTGAGGAGGCTGAAAACAGGAGGATCACTATGAGTCCAAGCTGTGTAGTATAACCCTTTACCAAATACATTAAGAAACAGATAAACAAACAAACAAAAACCCAGAAAATGATATCTATTAAGTAACTGAAAAGAAAGAGATTTAAATAAAGCACCTGATGAAAATAGGACTCGGAAGAGAAAATATGAATATTGATGGAGTAGCCAATATTTGCATGTTGCTTTCACACAAAATATTGCATATTACTATTTATGTAGCCTTGTGATCAGCAAATGTACCTCTCCACTGTGTCAGTGGAGACAGAGAAGTGATGCGGACCATACAGTTGAAAGATTAGGGCTGCAGCATGGACTTCTGTGACACACCAGTGCCTGCCGAGAAAGGGAAAGTGCCGATCACGAGCTGTAAAATAAAATAGCTCATGGCTGGGGCTTCTAGAGGGGGATCCACTTTTCCAGAGCAGGTGGAAATGGATCTTAGGAACATGGACCTTGAGTACTAAGTGTCAAAGTTTTCTCCAAACAATGTTGGGTAGCTGTCCAAAGAGAGGTGAGGACATCTAGAAGTGGCAGGTAAGCATAAAATTCAGTTTTGAATGGAGAGATGCACAGAAGGGATGCTCCAGGGATGGCCAAGAGAAAAGTAAGACAAATGTTAGTGAATACTGTGCATTTATATTTGCAAGAAAGAATGGAAATCTCAGAAACAAGTTATAGAATATTTCTGTAAGTAATAGAATAGTAGAGAACAGAATATCAAAAGCTCATTGTGGTGGAAAGTTATGATGTAACTACTGAACTGAAAAAAATATTGGCTTTTGATAAAAGAAACATAAATGCCTGCTGAAGCAGAGTGCATGGGCCAGGATTTGATCCCCAGAACCACAAGTCGTGCGAGCCCTACTCATAGGGTGCTCTAAGACAGTGAATGAGGCAGGGCATGAGGGAAGAGACCTGTAATCCCACTGGTGGGAGACTGAAGATGGGAAGATCACTACAAGTCTGATCTATATAGTGAGATCCTGTAGACCCTGCACTAACTAGATACATTCAAAAAAAGAAAGAAAGAGAGAGGGGAGGAAGGAAGGAAGGAAGGAAGGAAGGAAGGAAGGAAGGAAGGAAGGAAGGAAGGAAGGAAGCCATGATTTTGGGAAGTTAGTTGCTAGATAATTGATGGAGATTGTTGAATAAGTGTCATTCAAGAAAGATGTTAACAGAGCAGGCAAGACAGCTCAATGAATTAAAGCACTTGCTTAGGCCGGAGCAGGGATTAAGGTTCAATTCCCTTTACCACAGGCCACTCCAGCCATGCCCCCGAAGCTTGCTGAGCCAGCCACCACAACTGGGCATGGTGGCACATATCTGTAATCCCAGCACTGTGGAGGCTGAAACAGGAGGATCACTATAAGTCCATCTGACCTGCATAGTGAGAAAAAAGACTGATGTTAGACAATAGTGTAGAGTAATTGTGACACACTAGTATCAAATATATATTTAGAAATTGTTAATTTAAATATCTTGCAATGTTTGAAAACATTCTAGTTTTACCCAACCTTAGTCTATTTTCTTTCATAAGGTGTACTTGTCTTGAGGCAATCTGAGCTGGAATGGACAGTCACCTGTTGGATAGTTTGAGAAATTATTCAATGACTTGAAAGTTTAATTAACTGAATCTTAGGCCTTTGAATTTTTCTGACAACTTATAGCTTACAGGTGTTTTAGTATGCAAATCACATTGCAAGTTGGTTATTTGATTTTATCACCAGAGAGTAAGACTGCATAGAGCAGATATAAGGAATCTGTTGGGCTTACAGTGAAAGTTAGTACAGGGATTTGGTACACACAGGGTTGAACTGCAATAATAAGGTATGTGAGCAGACCATGGGATGCACAGAGCAGTCAGAGGGGTGTAATTTCAGGTTTCCTCTAGAGCTACAAAGACTCCTGAGAATACAACAACCACTGCCTAAGCCACCTGGTGGGATGAGGAAGGGTTCACGTTAAAGTAGAGTTCTAACTTGAGGAAGATAAGTGTGAGTATGGAAAAAAAAGTTCCAGTAAACTTGTTCATGGTTTTGCACATGATTTTCCCTGAAATCTGCCCTGTCCCTTGGGTTCTTGGTTTTATTTATTTACTCATTTATTGTTCTGTACCAGGGATTGAACTCAGGACCTTGTGCTTGCTAGGAAGTTTTGTATGCCATTAAGTCTCAGCCCCTATTTATTTGCCTTTACTTAGTAAATCTGAGTTGTGTTACCTGCCTATGGAGTCGAAATTGAAACAAAGGAGGGCAGTACCCCTGAGGGCATGCTGGATAAAGGGAAAATCATGTGCTCTGCAGACTGGGAGCTCTATTCTTAAATTACTATGTTCCTGCTGCCCAGAGCTGCACAAGCTTTGAAAGACCTTCCACGTAACCCTCCATCACCGTAGGTGAAAGTTTGAGGGAGCATGATTATATGCAATTATCCTTGTTCCTAGCAAAATGGAGACAGCATTCTCATCAGTGTTTCAGTGGAATCTGTGATCTGTGGGTTTGAAAGGAAAATTAATCTCTTTTGGCTAAGATCAAGTGAAAGGACAATAAATTGCATAAAGCATTAAATTGAAGCACAAGCTTTTGGATAATAAGTTCTCTCTATCTACATGATTATTGAAAAGCAGTTTCAAAAATTATGAAATAATGAAATTTGAGCATTAGAAGGCATATTTAATACCATTTCCCTATTCTTAGCTTAAATTCAAACTAAGGGCCAGAGAGATAGCTCAGTGGAATAAGTGCTTGCTTTGGCAAGTGCAGAGACCAGGGTTCGATCCCCAGTCCTGCATGCCACGCCAGCCCTGCCCCTGGGGTGTGCTGAGCTGGCGACTGAGTCCTGGGATGGGAGCACATGCCTGTAATCCCAGTGCTGGAGAGGGTGAAAAGAGGAAGATCACTGAGTCCAAGCTGCAGAGTGAGACCCTATCTCAAACATATAAAAAAGTAATTAATTAAATTCAAAGCAAGATTCTTTGAAATACACTTGTTTTTGTTCTGAGCTATAAGATATTCAGAAGCAATTAACTTCAGATCATTACAAATCAATTATCCCTGAGATTAAGAGAGCAATGCCACTGGTAGTTGTGATGACATGTTCATCAGCAGCTTTTGACAGAGACACACATACACGTTTTAAAATAGCAGCAAATTACAGATTAATTTGAGAAGTTTGATATATGGTAATCTTTTCAGAGCAAATTTAAACTTGTTCTAAAAATATTTTGTAAAGGCATAAAACATAGTTTTCATAATTACTGTGACTTTCTCTGATTTTCTAACTAAATAATTTGTGCTTTAGTAATTCTCATGTGATGAATATACCAGCTTTTTTATTTTAATATTTTTGTTTTCACAGAACTCTTTTGAATATGAATTTAAGTCACTGAGTAACCTGATTTTGTTTAATATTGGTATATGACAGCTTATATGAATGCTTCTTAAGCTCATTTCTATTTTATAATATCTATTTTCAACTATTGAATAGAAAATGCTTGAAGAATTCTGTCTTACGGGGCAATGGAGAAACAAAATCTGAAGATAGAGAAAAGTAACTTTTTGGAACAGAATTGTCATTTGGTCAAAGTAAATGATGTTAAAAATTCCACCCAACTTCAAATGACAACTCATTAAGGCATTTCTTTTTGCTTGCATATTTTTTTAGCATATTCTTCTGAAGAGAACATCATTCAACAATAACATGGTAAGTCCCACATAGCGGAAGGAGCTGCTCTCTGAAGTTGCTTGTATTGATAAGTGGCTACAGCCGCCCATTGTGCTGTGTCCATCCGACTGGATTCAGGATGTGTGGCTGATGAGCAAAGCACACTTCGGGGTGTGAGGCTAAGGTGCTCCAGAGGATGCCGGCTGCAAGTCAGCAGGCTGAGTGGGGAGCACCCACCCTGAGCACCCCTCTAGCGCTTTGCATCTCTGAACAGTCTTGAGCATAGACGGAATAAAGGGGAAGGAGAACGTCGGCCTGCACTGGAAATCCCCACTCTGCTTGCTGCGTGCCCTTTGCAACTGCCAGTGCCTGTGAACACGCACTCATGTACTACAGCCTTTTAAGGATTCGTACCAGTGACCGGCAGCTTCCACCCCTTCAGCCTCAGACTGATGCCACATGCTTGAAGCCTCCCGCTCTAAGCTCACAGCTTTTCTGACCAGGCAGCTACTGGATGCTCTGGGTCTGCAGTGTGAAATCCTCCATTGTGGGAACTCCCACCACTGGTCCTACTAGCCACCTAGTGGGTAGACTTCCATCATCCCATATATATTTGACTGATTCTGTTACCTAGAGCTCTACCTTATAGACTGTACATCTTCTTTCTTAGTCCTTTATTTATAAGAGTGCAAATAATAAAATTTGATGCAAGCTAATAATTGAAAATGACTAGGAATCCTTTGATGCGCTTTGACACAACCCCTTCTTGCAACAGGAAGAGCTGTATTCTGGGGAAAGTGATAGCTTTTTGTGTTGTTTTAGGTAGTCATGGGAGCTGTGATGCCGGCACATTGCATCAACTTGAGAAACTTACCTAAGTAACGCAGCAGTTCTACATCCCAGGGTGTAGGAGACATGCCTTAGAGTGGCTGTCTGTGCCCTAAGATGCTGTAATGGTCAATTCATTGTGTCAGTGAGAGGTTTAGAAGTTTTACTCAGTGCCTCAGCAGGGTCCCAGGGCTCTCTTTGTAAACAACCTTAGCTGTGGCAGAGGAGGGCATGGAAATGGTGTAAGTGTTACACCTGCCCTAGTGCAGGTGGCCTGAGTATCTCACAAGGGGGGAAAAAGAGGTTCTTTCTTCCCATGTTGCTTTTGTTGCTTTTTGCTCTCTTCCATGGCCATGGACAGCTGCTCCTCACCATGCCTGCCCACCTTTGAGCCAGTCTGTTATGGAAAGAAACCCTTATGAACTATAAACTACATAAACTTTTCCTTGCTTAACCCTTGGCATTGAGTATTTTGCACCAGCAATGAGACAGAAGTAACTAAAACCAGAACTAAGTGGTTATTTATATCTAGAAAAGAAGAGAGAAGAATTGAAGTGAACCTATAAATATGGGTGATTATTCTAGAGTTGCACATAGATCAATTTGACTTGTGCAAAAGATAGGCTCAAATATGATTCTTGAAGTCCAACATATTTCCTATAGTGTTCTGGACAGGGTGAAGTGATAGAGTTTTCACCTTTCATTAGGACCCTAAGGAATTCTCTCCAGAGAGCCCCATGCTTGTGGCTTCTACGATTCTGGCCATAGCTTCATAGGCCCAACAAGATTACAGAATGAAAGTGAAGGTGCAGACCATCATGAATGTATGTAGGAAGAGCAGTGCTAATAGTTTATTGGCCCATCAGGTTCTCCTGTACCATGGATTTCCGTGATTCCTAATGTTTCTTCCAAGCACAAGAGAGAATATAACTGACTTTAGAGGTGATCAAATTATCTCTACTCCTTGAAGCCAGATGAACACAAATTATATTCATGGTTGTATTTTATTATGTTTTATGGTTGTGTAATGCCTACAGTGGAGAATTCCAGAAAGTTGTACTCTACATGAAAGAAAGTACTAAGCTGTATTCTTGTTCAATACTTTATACCTAGTTGGTACTAGGTATATAAAGTGAATGTAATGAACAACTGTTCACAGAGTACAGAAGTGAAATGAGGAAAAAGAAAAAAATAATAAAGCAAAGAAATAAACATTTACTCAGTAAACCAAATCTAATGTCAAGTTTAACAGGCACACACTGAGAATTTTAACATCAACTTTGTAGGCCTCTAGCTCCATTAAATAGTGAAAGAAAATTTAGTTATATTGGAAACATTGCTGAGAGATTTCTTAAGAATTGCGTATTAAATGTACTAGAATTAAAGATAGGAGTGGACATATTAATGACTTCCTTCATGTTTTTGATTTGGTTTCTCGGTGGTTATAATTGAATATAAACAGTCATGTTTTAAGAGCATGATATTCACATCTGATCATTTTTTACATATAATTACTGAGAGTACAAAGTACATGCTGGTACCTGAACAAAATTTATTAGTTGAAACTCTAGGCGCCAGTGTTATGGGACTTGGAGGTGGACCTGTAGGAGCAAACTAGAATGTTTTCCTAGAGTACACTGATGATCACTGTCCTTGTAAAAATGCATGGAAATTGTCTCTTTCCTCTTCTGTCACTCACAGTGCCTTCTGAGGGACACCACCAGAGGTGTGTCCTGCTCTCATCAGGATCTCAGCCAGCCTATGTCTTAACTTCGTAATTCTCACCATCTAGAACTAGAGGAAGTATGTGTAACTTTATTGTCTAAACTATCATTCTACCATATTTTGTTGTCTCAGTTATCTTTTTGTACTGCAGTACAATTTGATTAGGATACAATTTATTTCATTGTATAAAGCTGTATCATGACTTTCACTATTGAAATTGAGACATCTAAGCAGTTGTGAAAGTCTGGGAAAAGAATGTATTTTGTTTAGAATAAAGAAACCAACATCATACTAGATGTTCTAAATGTATTAATACATGTACAAGAAAGATTTTTATTCTCAGACAGTCCCTATTGTGTAAACTGCACATTTTTGTATCAAGTCTGTGTATGCATCACACTTTGAAAACGATTTATCTTTTGTGATTATTTTTGGTAACAGTAGACAACTTTCATACCACCCCCAGGGCTGATATTTTAAACTACTAATAAAGTTGGCAAGGTTTGATCCTCTGAGTAGGCTGAGAACTCATATTAAAACTAAAGACAATTTTCCTAGAATCTTAATTATTATTATTTTTCTTTGAAGCATAAAATCTGTCTTGGAATTAATTCCTTTCTATGTGTTTGGTTTATAATTGTTATATGTATGCAAATAGCTTGTAGTTAACATCCATAATTTTATTTCGCTCAATTTGTGAAACCAAATTGAATGTTCTTCCTTACAGATTCTGTAGATCATAGGTGCACACAATACAGTGACCTCTGAAGCTTGCCTCAAGCAACTCCACTATTACTATGTTTCCTAAAGTCTTCAATTCTTCAAAATAATTGTTGTAATATAGACATATAAATATTCTAAAGTCAGTATTAATCCCTTCTTCATAAATATATTTGCAGTAGAGTTTAAAAATCATTCTACTGCTGCTTAATGCAAGTTATAACAATATCACACGAGTCTTAGCTCTGGTGCCCCAGGTATCCCAGTCCTCCTCTCTGAATCTAATTGTCTTTGTCTAAACAAAAGTATTAGAAACTGGAACAATCTTAGTATAGACATACTGGGAACTGTAAAAATAGTTTTTCTTGTTTTATATGAGGTTAATATTGAAATTTTAGTTTCAGAGAAGAGTTTGAAAATTCTTGTTGTATATCCTTCATCCTGCCTCCCAGTTGCAGGCTCCTGTTGGATGATTGAAAATCCATTTAAATTAAATCAAAAATTTCTGGGAAAGAAGAGATAGACTCATCTCATCTAATGTTTCAAAGATTTCCTTTGGGATAGAAATTAGACAAGTTAAATGGACTGAAACCAGAAGGAAAAAAGAAAAGCAGGAAAACAAGAAAACCAAACAAAAGACACCAGCAGTAAGACTATTTGGATTTTCCCCAGGCAATTATGACTGCATAAACTTACATCCAGTGAAAAAGTCTTAAAATGAATCATCAATATAGCATTTGTGTCATTAATTTAACACCACATTGAAGATAAGTGAATTTGCAAAACTACATTGTCTTTATGTTTAGTTGTTAAGAATGCCTCCTGTCTACAACGTCAACATCTTTATTCTGAGACGAGTATGCCATCTACTGCCATCCCACCCCCTACGATCTGGTAGACAGTGTGAGCACACCTTGAACTAATGTCATATCTTGGTAATAGAATGAGAAAAAGGGAAAATAACTAGCTTTACATAAGATGTAAAAAAGATCTGCCCAACCGCAGGCCCTGCAAGTGTGTGGGAGAGCTTATGTGCTATGCTACACCCGCTGGACCAAGTCCAGGCCTGCCATGGAAGTGAGTGAGACCCTTTGCCATGCTCTCCAGACCCTCCTCCCCACACTTCCAGAGCGAGTCCAAGCCCGCCCTGTGAGTGGGAACTTCCGCCACACTCTTGGGATGCCTCCAGACCTGCATAAGCCAAGGCCAGGTAAGGGTCTGGGAGAGCTGGCTGGCTGTGAAAGTCTGCAGCAGAAGTTCCTGCAGAGAAGCTAGGGGCCAAAACCACTCAGCTAACCCAGGAGCAGAACATCTTGCCAGAGGGGCACAACAAGTTCAGTTCCTGCTGCAGCAGGAAGGAGCTCAGCACAGTAGCCAGCCCCAAGCCAGGCACAATTGGATGAACACGAATTTAGTATATCTGCACCTGAATTTTAGTAGGTGCCAAGGTTATAACTGCTCTACAGCAAAGGTCAGTGAACAGTTCTACACAAAATGACAAAGAGAAGGAGAAAACTGCAATTTCAGACCCTCAGCCCAGGAAGAAGAGGTACAGAGGACACTAGCACAGTCTGGATTAATAGTGTCTGAAGTAAAGAAGTGACAGCAGAAAGGTATAGAGGAACTCAGATCAGAATTAATCTCTGAAGTAAAAAAAGAAATCAATGAATTAATAGTGTCTGAACTAAAGAAACAACAGCAGAAAGGTATAGAGGAATTCAGATCAGAATTAATCTCTGAAATGAAAAAAGAAATCTTTGAGTTAACAGCATCTGTAGTAAAGAATTAAATGCAGAAATATATAGAGGAAATCAGATCAGAAATAAACTGTGAAGTAAAAGAATTAATAACTGCTTCTTGAGAAGACACTGATAAAAATAGAGGAGATTAGAAAAGCAATGGATTCCTTGAATGAGCAATAAAGGAAAGAAATAGATCTAATGAACCAGAGTCAAAGAGATATAGAGGAACTTAAAAATTCAATCACAAGCTTGCAAAGCTGTTTGAGTGAAAGTGAAGATAGAGTTTCAGATATTAAAGATACTGTTGCAGCTAGTGAAAAGGTAATAAAAGATTTCTTTAAAACAACAAGGATGCAAGAAAAAGTAATTCATCGCCTGCAAGATGATGAAAAGCTGAATAATATGAGACTAATACATCAATGAGAAAGAAGGAGTCAACACAAATGATGTGAAAAGAATAATTGGAGAAGTAACAGCAGAAAACTTCCCAAATTTGAGGAAACAATCTGACATCCAGGTAACCAAAGCATACAGAACAGCAAACAACATCAACCCAAATAAAAACACACCCAGACATATATTAGTCAAGATCCCAGAAATCCAACAGAAGAATAATCTGAAAACTGCTAGAGAAAAGAAGCAGATTACATTAAAAGGAAAACCCATCAGAGTAATGGCCAACTTCTCTTCACAAACCATGAAGGCAAGAAGAGCATGGAGCAGAATACTTCAAGTCTTCTATGAAAACAAGTTCCGGCCCAAAATACTATACCCTGCAAAACTCTCATTCAGGTTTGATGGAGAAGTGAAATACTTTTATGACAAAGAACAACTAAAGAATTTCATGATGAAAAAACCAACCCTACACAGACTACTAAAAGATGTTCTAGAGCGGGACCAAAATGATCAGAACTTCATGAACAAGAACAGAAGGAACGCACTAAATAAGGCAAACAATTAAACACAGGACAAAAAGGGATAAAAATCAGCAGGCAAATAACAAGAATCATAAATCAACACATCTCAATTACAACCATCACTGAAAATGGACTCAATTTACCAATTAAAAGAAATAGACTGGGACAGTGGATCAAGAAACAAAATCCAACAATATGCTACGTACAAGAAATACAATTAAATGATGAAGAAATACATAGGCTCAAAATAAAAGGATGGAAAACAATACTACATGCCCCTGCACCTCAGAAAAAAGCAAGGGTAGCAATCCTGTTCTCAGGCAGCCTCAAATTCAAACCAAGAATGATCAAACGAAATAAAGAAGGCCACTATATACTGGTTAAGGGAAAAATTCAACAGGAACAGGTAATACTCATAAATGTATACACACCTAACATGGGAGCACCCGAGTACATAAGACAAATCTTAATGGACATGAAAAATATAATATCTAATACCACAATCTTAACAGGAGACTTTAACACCCCTTTATCCCAAAAACATAGATCAAGCAGACAAAAACTTAGCAAAGAAGTGGCAGAGCTTGGAACAAATGGATTTGGTGGATGTATACAGTGTTCCACCCAACAACAGCTGAATATATATTTTTTTCATCTGCACATGGGTTGTTTTCTAAAACAGACCACATACTGGTCCATAGTTCATGCTTAAGTATATGCAAGAAAACAGAAATTATCCATGCATATTATCAGAGCACAGTGTAATGAAATGCGAAATAAACAAGAGAAGAAAACAGAAAAACCCCTGGAAATTAAAAAAAAAAAAAACACTCTACTCAGCAACGAATGAGTCTCAGATGAAATGAAACAAGAAATTCAACGATATGTACAACTAAATAAAAATTCAAACACAACTTATCAGAATTCAAAGGATGCGAGGAAAGCAGTTCTCAGAGGGAAATTTATAGCTATTAACTAACACATTAGGAAAACAGAACAGGAACAAATAAATACACAAATGTTGCACCTCCAACATCTAGAAAAGGAAGAGCAAGCCAAACCCAGAACCCAAAGATGGGAATAAATCATAAACATTAGAGCAGAAATTACTTCAACTGAGATGAAGAAAACAGTTCAAAGAATTAGTGAATTAAAAAGCTGGTGTTTTGAAAGACTAAATAAAATCGATATGCTAACCTCATCAAAAAGAGGAAAGGAACAATTCAAATACAAGCAATAAGGAATGAAGAGTCTAACTGGCTCAGACACAGTGGAAATTTGTAAAAAGTTAAAAAAAACATTAGGTTCCCTAAATTTAAACACCCAATCCAGAAATGGGCATCAGAGAGGAAACTAAAGAAGCGAATAAATATATTATTACATCACTAGCCTTCCACGAAATGCAAATTGAAACAACACTGAGATACAATGTCACCCCAGAAAGAATGGCTATCATGAACAAATCAGATCACAACAAATGTTGGAGAGGTTTGGGGAAAAGGGAACTCTTCTCCACTGCTGGTGGGAATGTAGACTGGTGCAACCATTATGGAAATCAGTGTGGAGACTCCTTAAAAAATAGGACTGGAAATGCCATTCATACTAGCTATCCCCCTACTCAGAATTTTCCCAGAGGAACTGAAAACTTATTATAGTGATATATGTGTTCCTATGTTTATAGCAACACAATTTGTGATAGCCAAATCTTTGAAATAACCAAGATGCTCATCACCTGAGGAATGGATGAAAAAGATGCAGTATTTTTATACAATGGAGTATTACTCAGCTATAAGGAATGATAAACTTGACACCTTCATATTGAGGATTAGCCAATGGCAGGGAGAAGAGCTACGAAACATGACAGGGGCAAAGCCATACATTTATATGCACAAGATGGGTCGGGCAACCATCCTGAGGACTATCATCAGGTTGCTGAATCTATTGATTAATTGGTGGCGTTATCACCCTGACTGATTCCTGTGAACTTAGCAACTGCACTGAAGATAGCAATGTGCAATAGTGGGGTCATACATGGAATGCCTGTCATTCTGTTCTTCTAAATACATATTGATTGTCGTGACATGCCAATTATGGCCAGACTGCATCTCAAGTACATATTTGCTTTTTTTTTTTTAAAGAGTAATAACTGAAAAAATAGACAAGAAACAACAAAGTATCACTGGACTGTCCTGCTACAATGCTGTATATGGTTAAATTTCTAAATTTCTGTGTAAAAATATGTAATGGCTTATTCATTTTTAAAATATGTTTCAACTCTTTTTTCATATTCTGTAGGGATTTAAAGCTTAACATATTGATACTTGATGGAAAATACATGTTTCATAATCAGACAGATAGTGAAGTTATACCCAACTACATATGTTGTAGGGTAACAATCAGCTTCTCTTCTAGAGGGTTAACAACCTAAGTTTTCAGACTAAAATTTAGAAAAAAAGGACTGCAAGGACATCCAATATTTTGACCCTAGCCTTTCAAGTTCAGTGAGGACTCAGGACATAGGAGAACCTATACTGTAACATCATTTAACTCAGTTGTGTCCCAAATTTTCTGATCAAGGAAATTATGGGGCCACAGAGGAATGTGAGCGATGATGTAGTGTGTGACTAAAGAGAGTCATATGGAGAGAAAACATACACTCAGGCCTTCCCAGAGAGCAAATTGGTCAAGCAATGGCCCTGACTCATCCACATGGCTGACACAGACAAAGAATCTACAAAGTGCGGTACAGGGTTTTGGGAAGTCCTGAGGGGACTTGACTAACCTTGTCAGATACAAAAGTTACATTTCTTGTTATCTTCATCTTGCTTTATCTTCATCTAAATCATCCAGCAGAAAAGTGTAGAAATGAGGTATAAAACTCGAAGCCATGTTAATATGCTGAGCAGTGTAAGGCTAAAGTCAACAGATTCAGACATTGCCAATCCTGTGGATAACCCACTATTATTATGGACTACTGAACTACATTGGAATATTTTGCTGAAAATATTGCACCTCCAATATTTGGATGACAATGGAATTCCTATCTTTGACAAAATTAAACAAAAAAAGGAGATATGAATGAAGGACAATTTTGTGTCTGTACATACAAATTAGGATAGATATATAGCTATTTCCTCTTAATTGTATAAGGAGAAAGATCTGTATTAATAGTTTTTGGACAGGATATCACGTCTGCATTTTGTGCTGTGAATGACCACTACATAAACAACAATATGAAATGTACTCATTGTTGTAACTCTCCTACGAACATGTTTTGAAACTCTCATCGCAATTTTTTTCAATGAAATTAATGAAAAATATGAACCAGTTCAAATTCCAGATTGAAGTGCTGCTAACACCACGTGGTGGCTGAGTGAAAAGTTCCTATTTGAGTGTTTATTTACATCCTGTTCTTTAATTCACTTCATTGCATGACTTTAGAAATGATGACTGTCTTTGTTTCTCAATGTCTTCTGTAAAAGATTACTAATGGTAACTAGTTCCTTCGGTTTGCTGTCCGACATTAGTTAATGTATATAAAGAGTTTAGAAATATATTTGTCACATGGCAACTGCTATAAAAATGCAAACTATTATTTCCGTCATTGTAACATAATGGGTAGAACATACAATTCTAGGAATCTATACAATAAAGTGAGATGAGCCTATTATTTTGATATATGGTTTGTCTAATGGAAACATATGCCTTTATTTTTAAAGTCTCATTTCTAAACAAATAATAATAGCTGTTCTCTTAAAAGCTAAACACTTAGGTGATGAGGAATGCTGTAGCTCTACCCTTACCCTGAAGGCTCGGAAACCTAGACTCCAGGCACCAGGGTATTCTACAGAGTCATTTACATGGACCATCTGGAATCTTGCATCTGCACTCCAGATTTATGATTTAGAGCCTTAGGAGCTTTTTAAAGAGCTCTAAAATCACACTTTTTTTCACTAAAGTCAATTTACTTTAAGATGTTATCTTCTGCAATTTAATTATCCTCTTTTGGTTTTTTTTTTCCTGAGAAAATTAGATGTTTTTTGTCTTTAATAACTTCATTTCTTTGAAGATTAACTTTTCCTTATACACACATGCAACATAAAGAATCACAGTGAATGTTCCATAGTGCACATCTGAGAACTCAGGACAGACAGGATCCTTATCATGATTGCTCTATTCATCTACAGAAAGAAACCAAAGTCTTCCTTTCAAATGATGCAATTTAATTCCTTCTGTATTTCCAGAGTTGGTTTGCACAGGTAGGATCTTCATGGACTCAGGGATCTTCATGGACGAGGATGGCAGTTTCTCAGTGTGAGTCCAAGTGGGCCGAGGGAAAGCATTACTAGAGGTGAAACAGAAATATCAAGAACAGCTTAGTTCCTGGTTTTAAGTAGAAAAAAACTTATCTAACTAATTAAATCATTGTATGATTGTACAATGTCATGTGAATTAGAATGAGAAAGCATATAATATTATATGCAAGAATTGTTCCAAAGAATAATTCAATTTTGAAACAGTATTCGAAATGCAAAGCAAATCAGATATGAATTGTTGAAATTGAAGGTTTCATGCAGTTTGAGTCCATTTTATCAAAATACTCCATAGCCTGGCTTTTAAATATGTTGATTTTACTCTCCTAAACTCTGTGTCAGACTGCAATGTTGCTGTTAATATACAATTGCTTTCATTAAATCATTTTCATGCACAAAGACAAATAGTGTCACTCAAGAAGAAGCCCAGCTGTTCTGCTCCTTAATTTTATTATAACCAAGTTATTATTTATCAACTTCTCTCTATAGTATATAAAGCTTCCTGTGCGCCAGTGACAGAGTCTGGGAGTGGTGGCACACACATGTAACTCCAGTGATGGGGAGGCTGAAAACAGGAGGATCACCATGGTCCCAGGCTGCATACGGAGACCGTGTCCCAGATTCACAAAATGAAAAGAAAAAGATTTATAGCATGTAAAGCAGAATCCCAGTTGCCTCTTGTCCCCAGAATTGTGTTCTATTTTGTTTCTCACCCAATGCTTTTGCTTCATTTTAACTGGAACCTCCTCCATTATGCTAGTCCTGTAACTGACCATTATATATTTTCCAGCATTTAGCTCCTCAGGATTTGGGAAAATTTCTCCAAATTCTCTAAATTATAACTTAGAATGTTACAGCTTTTATCTTTATGTTCCTCCATTGCCTTGGTTGCTCATTTTCTTGATTTTTGGATAGGTGGCCAGATTAGAGGTGCGTTACGGATTCATTTATCATAGTTATGGAAGTGGGTAACGGAGAGGCCTGCCCTGAATGTGGGTAGCGCCACCCACAGGGCACGGAATTTGGATGGGACAAAGGGGAGGGGAACATTGCTGCTGCCGCTGCTGCCGCTGCTGCCTTCGGCTCGCCCTGCCATGCGCTGCTTCATCTCCTCCATGTTGCCCTGCCTTGGAGTCAGCCAGTTGTAGCCTGGAGCCTTTCCTTACCATGAGCCTGGATAAAGCTTTCCTCCTTTAACTTGCTTATTAAAATAGAGTATTTGTAGGCTCAGTAACTGAACAGAGCGTATCTGTCATACAGTTTTGTTTCGGCAAAGTACAGAATCACTCTAGGAAAGGATACAAGATAATTTCTCAAATAGCACCACTGATTATAAGAATATAATTCCAAACTTAGGACAATGAGAGTTTCCATCTAACAGTTAATATTTTTCCTTCTTTCTCTTCCTTCTTTCCTTTCCTTTCTTTTCTTTTCTTTTCTTTTCTTTCTTTCTTCTTTCTTTCTTTCTTTCTTTCTTTCTTTCTTTCTTTCTTCTTTCCTTTTCTTACTAAATTTTAGAGGAAGAATTATCCTCTCCTATTAGGATAACCAAAATTTATTCTCCAGGGAATCTGAATAGTTCAAAAAAGAAATACAGAAAAATTATTTGTCTGCTCTGCCTTCAGTGACAGTGTTTCCTTAGGCATCCAATTTGAATCCCACCTTAACATGAATTTCTTATGGGGTACATTTGCCAGTACCCCATTCTCAGAGATGAGCATACAGGAACAAGTCATGATATTTATGGATGGATTGAAAATGTTCCCCATAGAAGATACAGAACAAACTGCTGAACAAGAATGAGAAAGACAGCTTGCAAAAGGCAGATAATGTCTCATGAATAAACTGATATCTCTTGATTCATAAGAGAATTTAATTTTTTCTTGAACAAGACGACTTTGAAAAAGGATGTTCAGAAATAAAAAGTGTAAAATTAGAATGAAAAATTAAAAATTCAAGGAATTACAAAATAAAGTGGGAAATTCAAAGAAAAATATAGATATTTAAGTAAAGATACAATAATTAGTACTCTATGCATTCCCCCAAAAATAGGATTCTTGGGAGAATGTAGAAAGTAGAGAAGAGTAAATCTTAATAATACATTAAGGAAACACATTATATTTATGGAATATGTATTTACATACTAAATCAGCCACACATAACCAATGCAGTGCATGAAGTCAGGGGCTGGCCAAGGAAAGTTGCCATAAAATATCAAAATAGGAGCAAGACAGATTTAGTAATTTTCCACAGAATGCAATAAAACCTAACAGTTGCCAAAAGGAAAGAATCAAGAGCACTAGAAACAACATGAGTGATCACTTCAAAATCATGGGAGAAAATTGCTTCAATACATATTCCTATACCTATTAAATACAAAAGTAATATGATGATATATTCAGTTAGACAAGGGTTCAAATTTCCACTCTAACAATGCTTTCATTAGTTAAAAGTAATATCTCCAGCCAATTAAAGGAATACATCATGAGGAAAAGCAACAAGAAATACAGAAGATACAACAGCACAGAGGCAAAAGAAGATTCCATAGGAGGTCAGCAAAAGTCGGAGCAGGGGACATGACACAGGTGGTGAGGACTGGGAGGCTGGAGACAGGGATGGGGTGGGGACCATGGGGAGAGCGGACATGCTTCTGTGTAAAATTGTAGGTGAGAAGCATCCTGAGTAATGTGTGCTGTGATTCTATTATCTGAATGGAAAGGAAAGAGATCTGAAAATGTTTCTGTTTGCCATTTGTTAGGGTTTGTATCTAGCTGTCCCCCCAAAGCTTCATGTGAACCATGAAGCAGATGTAGCTGGAGGAGCAATGAGTGACTTGACAGGTGGGACCAGAGAACCAGAGTGGGATCCATGGGGCGGTGCCAGAGAGGCACGAGCCATTAAACCATCTAGCCTGTGCTTTCTGAGAGGTGAGGAGTGGATCCTCCTGGACACAGTAGTGCCCCAGCCTCTCCTCCAGTGTCCTGAAAGCTCCAGTGACTATGAGCTAAATAAACCTTTCCTTCCTTTAAGCATGAGTGTCAAGTATTTGTCCTAGCAATGAGAGAAGGGTAAGTAAGTCAGAATTGCAGGGGTCATTGCTGTGGACAAACCTGATGATGTGGAGTACAAGCTTTTGGGAATGACTTGTGGGAAGAGATAGGAAAGGCTTGGAGATGTCGACTACAAGTAAAGTGCTGGAACCACTTTGGCTGTTCTACAGGGAAGATTCTGGTCAAAACTCAGATTCTGGTTTAATGGCTCGTACATCTCTGGCACCGCCCCATGGGTCCCACCCTGGTTCTCTGGTCAAAACTCAGACCAGAAGACTGATAGAAAACTTGCCTGTAAGGAACAGGCTGGGGTGGTTTCTGCTTGGAAGGAGGATTGCATTTGTTGTTAGACTCCAGATCATTTGGGTTTTGGCTTGGGAGAAAGTCTGTCTGAAGTTTGCCCATGTCCAGAGACTTTGCCTGAGACTGAGATTAAACATGGAGGAGTACATTGGCCAAATAGCTCAGCAGACTAAAGCACCTGCAAGCAAGCCGGTGCAGGGGCCATGGGTTCGATTCCCAGGCCTGCCATGCCAACCTCACCCCTGGGGCACGTTGAGATGGCAATTAAGACTGGGGATAGTGGTGTGCACCTTTAATCCCAGATCTTGTGAGGTTGTAAATAGGCAAATCATTACAAGTCCAGTCTAGTAGTGAGATCCTGAACACTCTGTTGACCCTTCCTTAAAAAAACAAAACAAAAAACAATGGAGGAATTTTCAAAGGAAATCTCAAAGCAGTTAAATATTGGGGCAGTGGCATGGTTTCTTCTGGGAGCTCTTAGTTAAATATATGTTGAGAATGAAGAGCAAAGAGCCCAGCAGACTGATTTAAAATGTGAGTTTGGCCAGAAAGAAAGAGCCAGGGAGGATGTGGACTGCAAAGATACAGCTGAGATCTGCATTGCTCAGGAGGAACAGGAGAATAGAAATGATGTCTTTGGGCATTACAGGAGGTGACAGGTTCTTGTCCTTTGCAACTTCCAAATCACAGGCATAAGAGACTTTGCCTTTCAGGAGAAAGCCACAGAGCCTTGTGTTCCAGAATGGAAGCAGCAGCCACACCAGGTTCCAGAATGGAGGAGGTTGCCACACCAGATTACAGAATAGCACCAGCATAGAGAACTTGTTTCTCATAATCAGGATCAGAGTACTCAGAGATCCAGGCACTTGAACTCTACAGCCAAGAGAGAGCAAAGCCTGGCTATTGCTCCAGCTGGCAGCAGACTATGGCATTATCCATATGGCACTGGTTTTAGGCACATACAGAATGTAGGAGTTCTGATGTTAAGAAGCCTTTCACCTAGATTTCAGAAGAAGTCCTAGGAGGCCAGGCAGTGTGCCCCTGAGAGGGCAGTATGTAAAGGTGTGAGTGAGAAGCCTGTTCATTGGAAACCCCAAAAGTTTGGAAAATCCAGGCATGTGGATCATCTAAGGGGAATTTCAATGAGGGAGTAAAGCCAACCTGCAAAGGAAGCCACGGGAGCTAAAACCACCACAAGTGCCATAGGCATGGAGCCACGTGGAGCTCACAATTTGCCACAGATTGCTTTAGATGTTCGACATGGAACTGTAGGACTTAATACTTGCCCTACTTTTGTACTTGTTTCGGCCCCAGTGGTTTGTATCCTTCTGTGTATACCTTTAGGAATGGCAATATTTGTCTTGTGCCTTTGAATATTGGATGCATTTAACTTTTTTATTTGTACAGGGCTCATAGTTGAAAGTTTGTCTTGGATCTTGGAGGAGGATTGGGATTTGGACTTTTCAGTACTGCTGTTGGGACTTCGGCAACCCTTAGAGATGGGCTAAAATGCACTTTGAAGAAAGGGACATACATAAGAATTTTGGGGTTCCAGGGGCAGAATGTTATGGTTTGTATCTAGTTGTCCCCAAAAGCCTCATGTAAATCATTGGGCAGAGGGGTAGGATCA
The DNA here is from genome assembly GCA_004027165.1 of Ctenomys sociabilis. Classification (NCBI taxonomy): domain Eukaryota; kingdom Metazoa; phylum Chordata; class Mammalia; order Rodentia; family Ctenomyidae; genus Ctenomys; species Ctenomys sociabilis. Next base: position 31,919 of record PVKA01001037.1, read on the forward strand.
GAAGACCAGGGTAGGGCCTGCAGGGCACAAACCATTAAACTGGCTAGCCTGCATTTTCTGAGAGGTGAGGAGCAGATCATCCTGGACAAGGCAGTGCCCCAGCCTCTCCTCCAGTGTCTTGAAACCTCCAGCAACTGTGAGCTAAATAAGCCTTGCCTTCCCCAAGCTTCAGTATCAGATATTTGTCCCAGCAATGAAAGAAGAGTACTAAGACACCATCATTACAAAGGGAAGGAAAGTTAAATCTTTACCTCCAACTAGGAAATTCCTAAGACTGGGCAATGCGCTGCAACTGCCACAGACTACTCGAAGATGCAGAGAAAGCCTACATGAAAGAAATCAGAGAAGTTTCTCTGGAAGTTTCCCTTGATGGAGTAAGTATGGAAGGAATGTGGCCTGTTGGCTTTCCTAGCAGCCCTCTTAATGTGTCACTCTTGAAGCTATGTATGCAAAAAAAATGGACAAAAATGACACAAAATACAGTGATGTTTTAAACAAACATCACTGAAATGTAACTGTGAGTGAGTGACTGAGGGTGGGTGGATGCAGGGTCGCTGTCTGCAAGTTTGATAAAGATCTTTTTGTTAAAAGATTATGCTGAACTTTGGATGAAATATTTTGGGGTAATAAAATGACATCCTAACAAATACATGTTCTAAAACTCTTTTTAACAACAGTAATGTTACTATAGTGGTATAAGATGTTAACACAAGAAAATTTTTACCATGATACTGTGCTCAATATTTCACATGCATATTTATTTAATGATTTCAACAATTCTTTGAAATCATTGTATGGCTAATTGCTCTTTTCTTTTGTATATAAATATTTCCATGCAGATACAGAAAAACTACGAAAGGTGGCACATTCCTTAGGAGTTGGTCCTGGATTAAAGTCTATCCAACTCTTTCAAATCATGCTCTTCAACTCCAAATTCATCAAATAGTGTGAAATATAGAGAAATAAAAATTCACTTAGAAAAAGCTATGGTCAGTGTAGTGTTTATTTGTGTTTGCAACTGAGAAACACATAAAAGAAATGTATTTTTATACAGTGGAATATTGCTTGACTATAAAGAAAGATAAGCTCAGGCTTTTATAGCTAAATGGATGCAACCAGAGTTCCAACTCATCAGTGAAATGAAGCAGATTTGCATGGGTAAACATCATATTCTCTTCCTCGTGTAAGAAACTGAAAGACTGAACAAAATCTGAAAGGTACACTAGATATTGTGATATCTAAAAGAGTACAAGACACCTAAGATAATTGTACTACTAATTTCTAGTAGTTTATTGAAAGGAATAATTAGTGCTTACCTTTTTAGCAATTTTATATGCCTAAGTCTGATAATCTGAATGACTTTGAAGATAACAATATGCCACAAAATAGCCACTGTTAACATCTATCTTCTTGTTTTGAAAGTCTGTCTCCTTTTAAATTTTTTTTCTTTTTTTATTCTCTCTAATTCTGTTAAACCTATTGTCAAAGAATACATGATTTAACTTTCAGTAATTCAAAAGAAGATGTACATTTGGTGTGCTTTTCATGGCATGATTTCCTTTAGCATTTATATCACTCTGACACTTAATTCTTTCACAGTTTTGGTGAGTGATATCAAGGAAGGATTGAGATTCTCCCTAGGAATTACCCTTCACATTGCAACTGGGTATTATAAGATAAAAAAATTTATTTCAATCCCTTCAGTTTTGTATATTTCTGTGTTTTAGGAATGTCATAAGCTTTTAAAATGTTCAGTTTTATTAATAGTTTTTAAATAAGAAAATTATTTCTACATTTATACTTGTATGGTGACATAATTATTGTTTCTTTTCTATTCTGCCAAAGATTTTATTATAAGACACAAATATATGTGTTTTATAATAAAATATATGTGTTTTACAATAAAACACATACACATACATTGATTTACTTATGTCCACTAAAATCTGGATAGAATTCTACATACAATTATTGATATCATGACACTTTCATTTGTCTGCATGAGTATAAAGCAAGTAAAAATTAATAACCTTTAATATCCTATCATTTATAAAATATCATTTCATAACCACAGTTTATATTTTGCATATTTTAAACAATGTGCTTTAAATAATATGGGTACAAGAATTTTAACATTTAGCACTTATTTCTCATTTTATAAAACTTGGTAGCCAAAATATTTCAGGAAGATTCTTCTGCAAAATTTATGTATATAATTGAACTGTCATGCAATTAAAATGTTTCTTAATTATTTTCCTTTACTATAAATATCTTTGTAATAAAATATATACCTTCTAAAATTAAACAGATCATCTATTGCATTTATATATATTTAATAGTAATGTTTCCATAATTCATGAATTTAAAGAAAAAAATGCATTAATAATGAAATTCTAACCTCAGTAGAAAATAAAATGTTCATGAAAAAAGCAAGTTTTTCAAAGACAATGTAGAAGTTGACAAAAAATGTAGGTTAAGTAATCAGCATTTTAATCAGGTGTGTGTAATAACCCATAAAATATTACTTTTGACTTATCCAAGTTACTGTGATTTAATTTCTGTGATCTTGTTTTCTTCTATAGAAACCCAACCTCTGCATGTTAGAGACTTCATGGAAGATTATCCAAGGTGTTATGTATTTAACTGTGTGGTTTGTAATATTGAACACAGCAGAATGATTACTTTGGAACTGGAATTATTAGAATAAAAAAAAAAAAACACTCCCCTTAGTCATGTGGCTGTTTCTGCAGTATCAGCACATGCCAGTGTGTCATGGTTGATACAGAGGGTCAGCTCGAGGAGTGGAGAGGCTCAGCTAAGCATCTCAGCAGTTCTGCATCTTGTGGTGAGAAGGACACGCCCTTGCCCTATAGGATGTTATTCATTGTGATAGCAGGAGAAGTTTAGAAATTTAGCTAAGTGACTCGGCAGAGTTCAGGTCCTCACTTTGTAAACATTCTGAGCCTCTGCAATAGGAGGGCACAGAGATGGTGCAGGTGAACAGCCAGCACAGAATATAAAGGAAGAAAGAGGCTTGCTCTTCCCCTTTTGTTCTGACTGCCTTTTCTGTCTTCTGTTGCCTTGAGCTATTGGCCCTATGCAACACCACCCTGTCTTGGAGACAGCTGATTATGGACTAAAGCCTCCACAAACTATGAAATAAATAAACCTTTCCTTCCTTAACTTTGTGTAATCTGGTATTTTGTTTCATCAACTAGAAAAAAGTAACTAAGACACCATTTGTCCACCAAGATTTTTAGAAATTTCTGCCTGCGTTTCACTAAACATATTCTTTTGACTTCACCCTTAGGTATTGCAATGCCTCTCTTAAATATTTTGTTTATTTTAACTGCAGGGTTCTGTCCCTACACAGATTTAGTTCTCAGTACCTGAAGTGCTTCCTGCAGAGTGATGGTTCCCTCATGCTCAACACTCAGGAGTGTGGGATCTTTTCTATGTAAGCTGTTATGCTAGATTTCATCTGAAGCCTGGACAAGATCTACTTAGCACTTCATGCATTCCTTTTTAAATGCCTGAACAAATGGGAATTGAGTAAGACTAAACTGCACCCTCCAAACAGCATTAGGAATTCAATCATGTTCCTCATTCAAATTATACTTCTGCCCAATTTTGAGGCCTTTGAGTGTAATTAGTTTCATACTTCACGCTCGTATGAATGGCCTTTTATCTTTTTTAGTATCTGCAGTCTTGCTGATCCTTTCTCTACCTCCTCATGAGAAGAGTTCCATTTTTGATTCATCAACTTGATATATATTTATGTATAAAAACACATATTTTTTTCTAAGGTTGAAATAGCTCACATATTATGGTATAAAATATCTGTTCTAGAGACACTGAGATTGGGCAAAGCAGAGTGGTTTTTTTTGAAGTACCCCTTGTATTTAGATGTTTCACAGCAGAAAATGCTTCCATGCTTGTGTTGACAAATACATCAGAACAAATTAGCTTTCATTGGTCATGAGGAAATGTTTGAAAATATTTACAATTTTTAGTAAGAGAAACAATAGACTGAAAATTTTTTACTAATCAATGTAACCTAGGATTATTAAATCATATATTATATTTTCTATTTCCCCTTTGTATACAAGTTGAACAAATGTAGTTTTAACTCATGTCATGTGAGGATAACAAAATAGTGGATTTTAAGTGAGCCTCAGGAGTTCATCCCCTTAGTGGAAGATCCAGTGTAGTAGGAGGAAGTTCCAGTTCAGTCCCCAAATTCCTGCACGTTCTACTATATGAAAAAATATTACTGTTTTCCCTTTCATCATTTCAACACCCAATTTTTGAATGATAGATCTTATTGTGTATATTAGGCAGGGGTGTAAAAGTTAAATATATAAGCAGATATATTAGAAGTCAGAATTAGTGTGAATTCAATGATCTCTTAATTATAGAGAAGAGTTCACAAAAGCAATAGTTGCTTTTTCATTCTAATTGAATTTAAAATGGATAGCAAACCTGGTTTTCATTTTTATTAGATTCTTTTCATGTTATCATGTTCCTTGACTCTACTTTCTCAAATAAAGGCACAGTGTGCTTCAAACATTGGAAAAAATTTGTAAAAGCTCAACATTTTTGACAACACAACAACAAAATATATTTCTTGAAATGTGTTTTTTAGCCATTTAATTACACTGCAAATTCATGGGTTCTGCTTATCCATGTATCAATATTAGTCTTTTTCTTTGGATATAATAAGATTTCTAACATTCTTTTTTATGACTTATTAATATACAAACAAGATCAACTTCATTATTCTGGGATATGTGAAAATGAAATCCTTTAAAGAAAAACTATGAAGAATAGCCCTAGTCTTAACTTCTAAAGCTATATGTGGTAGGAATCAGTCTTTGAGAAACCCAAACTTAAAATTATCCTTCTTGCCCAGTGTGGTGGTGCATGCCTGTGGTCTCTGCACTCAGAAAGCTGATGCAGAAGGATTAGCAGGAATTCCAGGCCAGTCTAGGCTACATAAATGAGTTCAGCAACAGTCTTGACTATGTAGCAAGACTAACTACATAGTCAAAACTAACTAACTAACTAACTAACTAACTAGCTAACTAACTAGCTAACTAACAAAAATGGTTACAACACCTCAGTAAAAGATATTTTGTTGATGTGCAAGGGCAATTACATGCCAAACTTTCTGCAAATCACTATCATTTTGATGACTGCAGGACAATGTTAGAATAAATTTCCAAGCAAGTAAATTTGCTAGATTACTAAAGGCCAATGAATGTGCATGTCTAAGTGAGATTGATTGAAGTCACTTAACATGAGAATAAGAACACATTTGAGACCCAGGAGATGAACATGATAAAATGACGGAAATTTGCTGTGGCAGGTGTACAGAACTATTCATAGGGAGGTTGTATGACCTTATACTAAATTATTAGTTAAAATAGACAAATGTGCTAGAATATACTAGTAGTGGTAGCAGTATATTTTCTAACACTGGATCTCCCTGCATACCTATTACCTATGTCAAAATAAGCTGAAAATAAGCAAAGAAATGTATCATTTTACAAGGAGCTACTCCATCTGATAAAATTGCTGTTTATGCTTATTCTTAGTCATTAAAGCATATATTTTTGTCTAACTAGATAGGAAGAGGTGGCAAAGAAATGAATATTGTGCAGACAAAATGGAAATCTGAAACCCTATAGAGGACAGTGTTGAGTTCATGATCACGCACATCCGCAAAGCCCCCTGGGTCGCACACAAGCATCTCTCAAAGAGAACAAGGTGCTGCATCAGTGAGCATCTTAGCTGCATGTGACAGGAGGCAGGAATGCAAGGCGGCCTCCGCAGCACTGGGTAGAGGCATGGGAGTCCCTCCTTTGAGCTCATCTTCAGCTATTAGGTGTCGCTCACATAGTCACACACTTGCTCATGGAGAGGTCTTGCTTCATTCTCCGTCCATCTTGGTCAGAGAATAACCCTGTCTTAGTGCTTTGTGAAGTTGTTGACATCAACAGAAGAACGTCATGGCATAGCTAAAAGAGCCAGGGCTGATCACAGTGCCAAAGGAGACCTGGCTCTTTATTAGTCAACTTTGGACTCTAAGAGGCTGCTTCTGATTTTCTCTAATATCATTTGAATTTCTCATTTCATTCCCCACTATCTTACTAAAAATTTCACACAGTGAGTGACAGCAAGCCACATGTATACAATGCATACACCTCTGATCACCACTCTGTCTGATGCAGCTCTCCTCTGGGAAGACTGATATAGTTCCACATGTATGAGTAAAATAGTCAAAAATATAACGATAAATACGTTTTGTGTAAAACCACAAATGTGTAATATGTTGCCATGGCAGCAAAAAGATAACTAATGTAATGGGCTGTGCACAACAGTATGGAATAAATTTATATTTTTATGTGATATGAAAGGGGTACTTGGTTTTTCTAAGGAGAAATTTATTCAAAATAATGTAGGAATTTTTAAGAAAAAAGACAGTACCTGGAACCTAGCAATGTGCTCAACTTGAAAGAAACTAACTTAGTTAATTGGGCAGATGTAAGGATATTTATTTGATGTATCCTGTGTTGATTTTTAAGACATTTGAATTGAAGGATTTGGGTGTTGAAGGAGCAGTAATTGTTTGAAGAATGTTGTACTTCCTCTAATTTCCTGCTGGGATTAACACACTGAACCAGGCAAAATAGGAGTCATAATGTCAGGATACGTGTGTATTAGATTCTGTTATAGAGGGCCAGCCAAATAGCTCAGAGAATTAAAGGACCTGCAAGCAGTTTCAGGGGCCAAGGTTTCAATCCCTAGGCCTACATTGCTGGCCCTGCCCTCTGGCAAGCTGAGATGGCAGTTGAGACTGGGGGTGATGGCGAGTGCCTGCAATCCCAGCTCCTGGGAGGCTGTAAACAGGCGGATCATTACAAGTGTAGTCTAGTGAGACCTTGAACACCCTGTAGACCCTTCCCTAAAATACAAAAAATAGAGAGAAAAAGAAAATAAATATCATGTTGTGGAAAACAAAGACTAACAAGGGTTCCTTACCAATTTTAGCATACCTAGGTAACTCGAAGTGCAAGTAAGGAACGCACTTTTATATATCGATATGTATAATGGAAAAATTGAAAGGTAGTTTTGAGATTCAAAATGAATAACTTAGTTAAGGTGTAATAAAGGGATCCAGTTTCATTGAGGGAGAATATTGGACGAGAAGAAAATCAAGGTATCCTGAGAATAAAGAAGCATTGTGCGCTCAATGCTTTTTGGGTCACCATTCAAAGAAACTTAGAGTCAAATACTAGAAAATAAGTAATGAAAGGTCTATTGTTGTAGAATTCCTGATGGTCTAACAAATTAAAAATGCATATACTGGCTTCAGGGTAATTCTGCCTTATTTTCTTTGCATTTCTCTCAAATGTGGTAAGAACTACTTATCATCACCTATCATATGTAGCGACTACCACTTGATTCCAAAAATGGGATTAGTTAACAAACCAGATTAGGATGTAGGAACTAAAATCTGAAATTCTATTTTTATTCTAGGTTAGCATTACTGAAGATTTTAGACCATTATTATTCCATAAAATACATGCTCATTGCACTGTTCTTTTTAGATGAAAGAGCTTGGCTAATGACTGTCTAGATTAATTCACGTTGTGAGCCTTCAAGTTGGTGTAATTGTCTCATTTTTCAAATTTGTGTAAGGGCACAGACAACATTTCCAAAGGTCATAAGAACTAGAAATGCAGTGTGCCCATGACAGCTTTTCTCTCCAATGATACTTCCTCTAGCACACAGAAGTGCTGTAGTCAATAAAGAAATAACCTTCGTAAGCCCATTTCTCAAGGATGAATGGGAAATAATTTTGAAAAATAAATTGTCTTAGGAAGCATATATCAATTACTTTATCAATTTTGTACAGTTTATAACATGTCCTTTTCTATAATGATCATCTATGATGAAAATTATTGTGACATCATTAAACTTAATTTAAATGTAGCTCACTGATTTTTTTTCTTACAAGTATCAGAAAGTATCATTTATTTCAATAGCATTTGCTTTGGCACTAGTCAACTAGGAACTAAGTAAACTATTTTCTATTGATTTTATTCAAATTATTCTGTTTTGTATTTTAATGAGAATAAAGATAGTGAAAGAAATGTTAGGAATGATACTGGATTTCACTAATCCAAATGATTGGAATTCAAAATTGGTTGTTACATTGCATGTTGTCTTCAAATTAGCTGTTCATATTACCTGATGTAAGCATGCGAAACTGGTCAAAAATTAAAAAGGAGAGAGAAAAAATTTTCAGCATTGACTTCTCCTTTCAATTCTCCAACTTATCCCTTGCATACACATGTGTATTTTTTCCCCTTCCTTTCTTGCCACCTTTCTTCCTTCATCCTGTCATTCCTTCCCTTTGAGCAGTGTCTTTCTCTTTCACAATATCCATTGTACCTGTGAGATTTTATTTACTCCTTTGGTTTCTTAAACTAGGGAGGTAATATGAAGTTTACATGTGTGGGTCTGATTTTTTTGAAATTAGAAATGTTCAATGAGAGTAATTTTATTTTTCCTCCTGGAGAGATCTTGCTATGTTTTCTTGGTTGGTTCTGAGCTCCAGAGCAGAAGGGATCTTCCTCCCTGCTGAGCCGCCAGAGTAGCTTGTACCAGAGGCATGGACCCTTGTTCTTGGACCTCAAGGGCTGGGTTTCATCTACACTAGAGAGTTTAAAGACCCTGTGCTCTGCCGAGGCTGATGAACATAAGTTATCATTTTGGTGCTAACATAATTTCTAGTTATTATGTATTTTCTGTGTTGGTTATAATTACCAACTAACAATTTTCTTCTTCGTCAAAATCCTGCTTTTCTTACCCAAGAACACTAATTTTTTAAAATTTATTTAGCATAGGCTTTACAGGGTCTCACTACACAGATTGGACTCATATTGTTCCTTCTGTTTTCAGCCTCCCAAGATCCGGGATTATAGGCACGTGCCACCATGCCCAATGTCAATTGTAGTCTCAGTGCACCCCAGTGTCAGGGTGGGCACAACACACTGGGGATTGAACCTCATACCACTGTGCTCTGCCTAAGATGAGCTATCTGGGCAGCTCAGAAGGCTAATTCTTGAGAAGGGAACTTTTCCATGAGACAAGGCTGGGCTTGGAAATCATCACACCATAACTAATCGTAAGACCTTGGTAAGTGTCTTATAAGTTGTAATTTGCTAATCAGTAAATTGCAGGGAATCTCTAAGTCATTGGCTTGGTAAATGTACAGTGAGAAACAATTATTAAGTTCTTAGCAAAATATGTATATCTTCCACAATAACTTAGGTTCACAGTGATTATCACCAAGTGGATAAATTCTTTGAATTCTTGATGTGACTTGGAATTCTCAGGGACTTTTTAAGATTATAATATTTCATTACTGGTCTTTGTTTTGGTGAGAAATCCTTCATATCCCCTGCCTGCATGAAGGTTTTTGAGTGCCTTCTATGTGCCAGCCTTTTGTGAAGGATTGAATAAAATGTTCTACATGTAAAATCTGGTCAAACATTTGCATGTTACAGTATAGTGCATTGCATAATCAAGATAGTCCAAGGGAGACTCATAGTCTTACAGTGTTGCCATTAGTAGCTAATGACAACATCTGTGGTGCCAGCTTTCCTCCCTCCTTGTACATCTCTGGTCTTCCTGGTGCCCATTTACCTCTATTTGTCCTGCACTTGCAGGCCCTCACCTCCTGGGCCCAAGCCCAACCTGTATCCCAGCATGCACCATCAGCGAGTTCACAGCTATCAAAGTATATCACAGCATAATTAACTTTCATTTTACCCTGTTAATTCTCAGAGTATTTATTTCATGTAGCTCCTTTTCAGGTTAAGAACAGCTATAACGTTAGCAGGTATATTAAAATCTACTTAAGCATGATTAAAATGTGTAAGACAATGGATTTTAGTGTGAAGATAAGCTTCTTTCTCTACAGTCAAAGTCAAAACTAGTTTATAACTCTAAAAGGAAACCAAGTGCTATTTAGCAGTCATCACCCAGTTCACTCCACCCATCTTTAGACAACCAGTGATTTACTCTCTATATCTATATATTTGGAACTCCAGATATTTCATATGAGTGAAACCATTCAATATATGATCTTCTGTCACTGGCTTTGACCACTTAGCATGGTTTGAAGTCCCTGCATGTTTTATCATCCACCAGGACTTTATTTCTTACATTGCTGAATATTATTCACTGTTTGCTTCTGCTGCATTTTGTGTGTCCACTTAGTGGCTCAATTCTGGCTTCTTTTACAGCTTTGACAGCATAAACGTGCTTTTGTGAGCTCCTGAGCACTTTCTTGTTGGCAAGTGTTTTACTTCCTTTATGAACATAGCTGGGAATGGAACTGACATGACTCCATTTAAGTATAAAAGGAGCTTCTAGAAGATTCTTCCCAAGGTGGCCACACCATTCTATGTCACGACCACAGTGTGTGAGAGTCCAGGTTCTGCATCACATCGGGGACACTTACCCTTGATTTCTATGCCATCCTTGCAGAGTTGATCTGGGTTTCCCTTTAGTTTTGATCACCCTCCCTCCCCCCTTGGTAATGATGCCCTTCCTTCTTCAGCATAGCACTGTACCTTTGCAGGGCTACTTGGGTTCTTGTGCTTTTTTTTTTTTTCTTTTTGAATTGCAGTAGTTTTTCATGTTCTACCTATGAACCGGTTCCTGCTAGGTGAATTAAGTCTTTGTGTTTTCGACTTTCTTTTTAGACCATAGACGTTCACAGTGAGCTACATCCCCAGCCTTGCCTTTTTTCATTTTGTTACTGATCCTTCTTAAGTTGTCCAGACACAGAACTTGTGTCTCCCACATGAACCTCCCAGGAAGCGGGGCTGAAGCTGGCACCACTGAGACTGGGTACCTTTCTACTTTCTTTTATTTTTAAGGTTTGCCCTTCCTTCCTTCCTTCCTTCCTTCCTTCCTTCCTTCCTTCCTTCCTTCCTTCCTTCCTTCCTCCCTCCCGCCTTCTCTCCCGCCCTCCCTCCCTGCCTCTCTCTCTCTGTCTCTCTCTCTCTCTCTTTTGTGCAGGATCTCACCACACAGCTCAGACTCCTACTGATCCTTCTGATTTCTGTTCCTCTAGTGCTGGGATTACAGGCATGTTCCACCATGCCAGGACTCCATCGCTGGCTTTGTATGCACAGGGACCGGGCCAGGGCTGCATACAATGCTGAGGATGGAATAGTGACCCCTGCACTTACTTAATTAAGCAAGTGCTTACTCCACTGAGCTATATTGCTGGCCCTCTTTTCTACTTTTTTTAATTATGATACTTTTTCTAGTATAAATGGTGCTTTTTTTTTTTTTTTTTTTGTGGAACTAGGATTGAACTAAGGCCCTTGTATTTGCCAGGGAAGTGCTTATTCTACAAAAGGTATCTTTGATGATACCCATTTATCCTTTTTTCTTTAATCATTCAATATGCTTTGGGTCTAGCATACTTTTTAAACACAAAAGTAAGATAGAACCACCTTGGGATATTTGAAAATAACAAAATTTTAACTAAAGAGGAGCTGATATCTTTGCCACTTAATTACCATTAATATTTTAGTATTTCCTTCTTTTTATGTTTCTATCCATTTTTGTATACTTTATAGATTTAATATATAGTTTGTGTTGACTGGGTTTGTCAATTAGTGCGTTAGGCCAAGACTTTCTCTGTCCTTAATTCTCTTTGAAATGATGTCCTTCATAATGTCCTCTTGCTGCAGTGGCTGCAGTTTAATTTCCGCCTTCCCCAAAGTATTACTGGACAGTTAGTTGTTTTCTACTGTTCTGTTATTTTTATATTTTATTTTACCAATAAATTTCCTCCAAGTGGAGTTATGATAAAGAGCTATGGGCATGTTTACACAAGCTGCCACTTCTTTCTTGGAAAGGTAAAGTTTGTCGCTGGTCTTGAGTTTATTTAGTGCTTTCTCTGTTTCTCACCGGCTCTAAGCCTTAGCAGATAAAAGGGCTTTGCATTTAGCCTTTGAATTTAAATTTTCAACTTGTAGTTTATTTTGTAGTTTTACATTAAGTTCATCATATTATTTCATACAAGTGAATAAATGTGCTGTCGGAAGTTGAACTTGGGCTATTTGAAAGGCTATTTCTCTCCTCCATATGTTTAATACTAAATTCGGTGTGTTAATCTCTTCAAGGAAATTTTCTTGTCTGGCTAGGTCTTTTTTGTTATAACAAAGTGTTGCATTAAAGAATAAATTTTTCTTTTGCAGAAAAACAACAAAAAAGCTTATCTATATTTTATAATATTTCTATTGCCCAGATGAACACTATGCAACAGAATAATGACATGGTGTATTAATTAGAAAATTCAGTGGAATATATTATGATAATGTAATATACAAGAAGATGAATGAATGCTTTAAAACTTCAAAATATGAGATTTACATTAAAGACAAAACAACAATAATGAAAAGCAAGATGCTCTAGATAGTATGCATCAAAAATCACTCAAGACTTGCTTCATTTAATTTCATCATAAACTACTGACAAGCATGATGCATTTGTTATGATTTCAAAAGATTCCTCAATAAACTAGAAAATGAATGAGCATATCTTTTGACCCTGTACCAAGAAATAATTATGATTATCTGGACTATTTAGTTTGAAAAGAATTGAATGCTGTTCATGGTCTATTAATTCAAAACTGATATTTGATAATCTATACATACAAATCATTGAAGGTCATTCAACCTAGAATGTTTCAGATGGACTTAGTTAGCCTTAAATGAACAGGCAAATTACACATGCTTCTTTTCCATTAAACACCTGTCTTCAGCCTACCTAAGTACAAATAGCTGAAAGATGAACACATTGATTTTTATATTTGTAGATAAAGCTTGAAAGACTTCAGTTATGTTGGACTTGTAAATATACTTCAGTTGATAGATCACCAGAAGAAAAGTTATGCAAATATCTTATAGTATAGATAATGGCTATCAAATGAAGCTAGAAGCATATTTTACACTTAGTCCTTATTTGTTTTATTAACTTGTTTTGGGCAAAACATTTCCCATAATTGTGAAAATCATAAAGATTTTCTCTTGGTGACCACAACATGAACAAGGATGGTGAAATATAAGGGCTCAACATTTTGAAACTAAGGTACATGCATACACAAAACTTGCCAAGGCTAGATTAAATGTCTTTAGAAAATCCTCAAATAGTAGTAATAGCCCACAATTTTGTTTTGTGTGCTTGAGTCTTTTTCTCTGTTGTTTTGCATGATTCATGCACATTCTCCCTGCTATTAGAAGCAGGAAGGTGAAAGCTTAAATGCTGTGGCTTTAGATTATGAAATTTCTGCAGCATCTTATGCTCTGATTAATCCATGCACATTACGTTTTTGATTTTTGAAATTCTGATACATACAGGAAGTGTGGTAAATTTGCAAATACAAGAAGCCTTTTCATTGATGTTGGTGGTGAAAGTTGACATTGGGGACAGGAAGCGATCTTTCACTTATCATAGATAAATCAAATGACTGTGTTCCCAGCCATATTGTCTTACAATATTCTCTGAGTGAACAGAGTGAAACAAAAATTCTTCATATCAAGAAATTGAAATCTAAGCACCACAAGACTTTTATTCATTTGTGTTTTGGTTTAAAATTATATTAAAAAAATCATGGTGATTTCTCAGAATTTAGGTAACAAGAGAAGAGCAGATTATGTGGCACAAAGTGCATAAAAAAGGTGGCCTAAGGAGATGAAATGGCATCTTCCTTCGACTTAGATATAATAAAGCGTCAAAAATGATATTGGCCACAGCCCCTGGGTGCCACGTACACTGTCTAAGGCCACACAAAGGCATGGTGCAGCAGGTTACCTGGAGGAGCCCCCTTGCTCCTCGGGCAGAAAGGGTCATCCCCAGAGATTCACCTAGTGTGAAGACAAGTGCTGGAACCTGGATTTGCTTACACTGAATTGACTTTCTCTCTTACTGCTTCCATGGTCTTGAGTACATCATCAGGGCAGCAGTTCCTTGGCCAATTTTTAAACTGGCCATAATGATAAAAGTGTTCTTATTGTTCTTGAAAGCAGATAGTGAGGATTTAGAAATCCATATAAAATAAGTACAACTGGATCCCGCCCAGTCCCAGAGACATGCCAGAGACAGCACGGCCCACTCCGCCATCCTCCTCAATCCCCCCCACGCCCACCCAGCCCCAGGGACCTCCCGAGATAGCGAGACCCACGCCAGTAGCCTACTAGATCCTGCCAACGCCGCCCAGCCAGAGACCGGCCTGAGACAGTGGCTGACTCCAGCGGCCTCCTGGATCCCGCCCCAAGCTCTCCCAGTGAGTGGGAACTTGCATGACTCACCAGGCTTCCCAGATCAGTGAGAGTGTGGTGAGTCTGAGGGAGAGCCATAGGCTTCTTCCCACGCGCACTACCCGGATCCTTGACCCCAAACCCTCCTGAAGCCTCAGGACCCACTCTGAATCAGGGAAATTCCCACTCCTTCAGCGGGCTTTAGGGTAGGGGATCTGGGGTGGTGTTGGTGAGTGGGTCACTGAATTTGCTTGATTTTCTGGGCATCAAAGTTCAGTGAGTGTAGAACTCGAGGCTCGCCGTGCCCGAGAGACATTTCCTAGGGATTCCCTGTCCCCCCAAACCCCTGTGGCCCAGGGAGAGCTCCAGGCACACTGTGCCAGAGAAACATTTCCAGGTGATTACCAGTCCCATCCCACAGCCCCAGACCCAGTGCAGGTCGGCCTGGGGTGAGAACTCCAAGCCTGCCATGCCAGAGGGACATTTCTCAGCAATCCTTGGTCCCACACCATGGACCGAAACCCAACACAGTCTGGCCTGTGAGTGAGGGCTCCAGGCCCACTGCACCAGAGGGACCTTTCCCAGCCTTCTTGGGTTACAGCCTGTAGACCTGGACCCAGCACAGGCTGGCCGACCCAGTACAGCCTACTCAGTGAATAAGATAACTCTCTATGCTTTTGTGAGCCCAGAAGACCCACCAAAGCCCAGGCCTGCCCACCTGAGGAATGACCTGACTGACACAGGAGGGCTGACCCCGGGAACACACAGCGGGGAACCAAGGAGCTGCAGCAAAAAAGGAACTGAACACAACAGCTAGATCCAGGATAGGCATACCTGGAAAATCTCAAACTTAATAGACTGGCACCCGAATCTCATAACAAGCTAAGGTTATAGCTGCATCAAAGCTCTACACCAAAGGTCAAAGGTCAGTGCTATACAAAATGACAAAGAGAAGGGGAAAAAAATGCAATCCCAGACCTTGAATCCATCAGCAAGGGCAGAGGATAGTAGCTTAGCTGCAATGAATGAATTAACAGATACAGCAGCAAAGGAACAACAGCAGAAAGCTACAGAGGAAATAAAATGAGAAGTAATTCCCCAAATTAAAAAAGAAATATCTGAATACATAGCATCTGAAATAAAGAATGAATTCCAGAAACATTGGGTGGAAAAACTATGCTCACCCAGAACAAGGGCAGAGAGCACTATTCCAGCTGATGTATATGAATTAATAGCATCTGAAGCAAAGAAACAACAGCAGAAAGATCATGAGGAACTCAAAGCAGAAATAAGTTCTGAAACCAAAAACGAACTTTTTGAAGTTATAGCATCTGAAATACAGAAACAAATCCAGAAATATACATAGGAAATTCAACTTGGAAGAAACACAGCAGAAAAAGTATTAACAAGTACTTGTAAAGAAGACATGGATAAAAAAATTGAGGAGATCAGAAATATAATGGATTCCTTCAATGAGGAATACAGAAAAGAAATAGAATACATGAAACACAGTCAAAGAGATATAGCAGAACTAAAAATATCAATCATGAGTCTACAAAACCGTCTGAGTGAAAGTGAAGACAGAGTTTCAGATCTTGAAGATGCTGGAGCAGCTAGTGAAAAGGAGAGAAAGGACCTCTTAAAAACAATGAGAATGCAGGAAAAAATAATCCATCACGTGCAAGATGATGCCAGGATGAACAATGTGAGAATAATTGCTATCAACGAGAATGAAGCAGTCAATACAAATGACATAAAAAGAATTTGGGGGGAAATAATAGAAGAAAACTTCCCAAATATGAGAAAACAATCAAACATTCAGGTCACTGAAGCAGACAGAACACCAAATAACCTCAACCCAAGTAGAAACACACAGAGACATATAATAGGTAAGATCCCAGAAATCCAACACAAATATAATATACTGAAAGCTGCTAGAGAGAAGAAGGAGCTCACATTCAAAGGAAAACCCATCAGAATTACAGTCGACTGCTCTACACAAACAATGAAGGCAAGGAGAACATGGAGCAGAGTTCTTCAACTCCTACATGAAAACAAATTCCAGCCCAGACTATTATACCCTGAAAGACTCTCTTTCAAGTTTGCTGGAGAAGTGAAATACTTCCATGACAAAGAACAACTAAAGAATTTCATGATGACAAAGCCATCCCTTCACAGGCTACTGAAAGATGTTCTAGAGAGAGACCAGAACTCCATGAATGAGAATGGAATTAACTCACTAAACAGGACAGACAATTAAACACAAGTTACAAAGGAATAAACAACACCAGGTAAATATGACAAACATAAGTGAACAAATTTCAATCGTAACCATCAATGTAAACGGACTTAATTCTCCAATTAAGAGAAATAGACTGGCACAGTGGATTAGGAAACAAAATGCAACAATATGCTGTATACAAGAAACACACTTAACTCAAAAGGACATTCATAGGCTCAAAGTCAAAGGATAGAAAACAATACTACATGCCCCAGCACTTCAGAAAAAAGCAGGAGTAGTAATTCTGTTCTCCGACAGTCTCAACTTCACACCAAGAATGATGAAATGACACAAAGAAGGCCATTATATATTGGTCAGGGGAAAAATTCAAGAGCAAGAAGCAACACTCATAAATGTTTACGCACCAAACATGGGAGAACCCGTCTATGTGAGACAAATCTTAAGGGACATGAAAAACTTAATGTCTAAGAACACAATCTTAACAGGAGACCTTAACACACCCTTATCTCTAAAAGAGAGGTCAACCAGACAAAAAATTAGCAAGGAAGTTGCAGAACTGAACCAGAGCTTGGAACAAATGGACCTGGTGGACATATACAGAGTGTTCCACCCAACCACAACTGAATACACATTTTTTTCAGCTGCACACAGGTCATTTTCCAAAATAGACCACATACTAGTCTAGAGGTCATGCCTAAGTATATGCAAGAAAATAGAAATTATCCCTTGCATACTATCTGACCACAATGCAATGGAATTGGAAATTAATTACAAAAGAAACCAGGAAAACCTACTAAACTCATGGAAACTAAACAACACCCTACTCAGCAATCAATAGGTTGCAGAAGAAATTCAACAAGAAATTCAACAATATCTACAATTCAATGACAATTCAAGTACAACTTACCAGAATTTATGGGATGTGATGAAAGCAGTTCTTAGAGGGAGAATAATAGCTATGAACTCACAAATTAGGAAAAGAGAAAGGGAACAAATTAGCAACCTAATGTGGCACCTCCAACTACTACAAAAGAGGAGCAAACAAAACCCAGAGCGCAAAGACAGGAAGAAATCATAAAGATAAGAGCTGAATTTAATGCAATTGAGATGAAAAAAAAGTACAAAGAATCCACAAATCAAAAAGTTGGTTCTTTGAAATATTAAATAAACTTGATAAGTCTCTTGCCAACCTCAACAAAAAGAGGCAAAAGAAAATTCAAGTACGAGCGATAAGGAATGAAAAGGGTGAAATCACCACAGACCCAGTGGAAATTCAGAAGATTATCAATAGTAACTTCGAGAACCTTTACACTCATAGAATAGAAGACACAGAAGAAATGGACAGATTCCTTGAAAGGTACAAATTACCAAAACTGAATCAAGAAGATATAACTACTCTCAATAAGCCGATAACAGCCAACGAAATACGAAACATAATAAAAAGCCTACCGACAAAGAAAAGTCCAGGTCCTGATGGATTCACAGCTGAGTTCTACAAGATATTTATAGAAGATATAATTACCACACTCCACAAACTCTTCAACGAAATTGGAAAGGAAAAAGTCCTCCTGAAGTGATTTCTGGAGGCAAGTATAATACTGATTCCAAAACCAGGGAAAAAAAGGAGAACTACAGGCCAATATCCCTCATGAAAAAAGATGCAAAAATACTGAACAAAATCCTGGCAAATAGAATACAGCTAATCATCAAGAAGATTATACACCATGACCAGGTAGGATTCATCCCAAGGATGCAAGGATGGTTCAATATTTGAAAATATATAAATGTAATATACTATATTAATAGACTGAAATCTAAAAACCACATGATCATCTCAATTGATGCAGAGAAAGCCTTTGACAAAGTCCAACACTCATTCATGTTCAAGGTCCTACAGAAAATTGGAATAGATGGACTCTATCATAACTTGATGAAAGCCATGTATGACAATCCAAAAGATAATATAATCCTAAATGGAGAAAAATTGAAATCTTTTACTCTTAAGTCAGGTAGAACACAAGGAAGTCCTCTATCACCCCTTCTATTCAATATGGTCTTGGAATACTGAGCAACAGCCATTAGAAAAGAGGGAGAAATAAAGGGAATAAGAATAGGTAAAGAAGAAGTTAAATTACCACTATTTGCAGATGACATGATACTTTACTTGGAAAACCCCAAAAATTCCACCAAGAAACTACTGGAACTGATAGGGAAATTCAGTAGCATAGAAGGATACAAAATCAATACTCAAAATTCAATAGCATTCCTCTACACAGATAACAAGCACACTGAAAGGGAATCAATAAAAACAATACCTTCTACAATAGCACCGTGGAAAATGAAATACCTTGGGATTCACTTAACCAAGGCAGTCAAAGATCTTTTCGCAGAGAATTACAACACCCTAAGAAAAGGATTTCAGAAAATGGAAAGATATTCCATGTTCCTGGATAGGGAGAACCAACATCATGAATATGGCCATACTCCCAAAATTGCTGAACAGATTTATTGTGATCCCTACCAAACTGCCACCAACATACCTCCCAGACATAGAGAAATCAAGCCTGAAATTTATTTGGAACCACAAACGACTTAGAATACCAAAGGCAATATTGGCCAATCAAGACAAGGCAGGAGGCATCACAATTCCTGATTTGAAATTATACTACAAAGCCACTGTGATAAAATCAACATGGTATTGGCAACAAAATAGACCTCAGGATCAGTGGAATAGATTAGAAGATGCAGAGACATCTATGATAACACTCAGCCATCTTATCTTTGAAAAAGGGGCTGCACAAGCTCACTGGAAGAAAGATAGCCTCTTTAACAAATGGTGCTGGAAAACATGGCTTTCTACATGCCAAAAACTAAAACTTGACCCAGCTCTATCACCATGTATTAAGTTAAAGTCAAAATGGATTAAAGATCTAAACATTTAAACAGAAACACTCAATCTCCTGGAAGAGAATGTAGGAAGAACTCTTGAAGACATAGAGGTAGGTAAACTGCTCATGAACAAACATATATTCGCATGGGAAGCACTTGAAAGAATCCACAACTGGGATAAACTCTTCTTAAGGAGCTTCTGCATGTCAAAAGAAATTGTCAACAGAGTGAAAAGACAACCTACAAACGTTGAAAAAATCCTAACTAGTAAGCAATCTGACAAAGGTCTTCTGTCTAGAATACATAAAGAACTAAGATATAACAGGGCCCTCAAATTTAAAGACCCAATTCAGAAATGGGCATCTGAGATGAATACACACTTCTCAGAGGACGAAATTAAAGAAGCAGATAAATATATGAAAAAATGCTCCACATCATTAGCCATTCCTGAAATGCAAATGAAAACAACACTAAGATACCATCTCACTCCATATAGAAAGGCTATCATAAGGAAATCAGCCAACAACAGATGATGGAGAGGTTGTGGAGAAAAGGGAACACTTCTCCACTGCTGGTGCAAATGTAGACTGGTACAACCATTGTGGAGGTCAGTGTGGAGACTCCTCAAAAGAGTAGAACTAGAAATCCCATTCAAGCTGTCTATCCCACTACTAGGAACTTTCCCACAGGATCTGAAAACATTGTATCTTAGTGATATATGTGTACCTGTGTTTATAGCAGCTCAATGTGTGATAGCAAAATCTTGGAAACAACCAAGATGTTCATCACAGGAGGAATGGTTGAAAAGATATGGTATTTCTATATAATGGAGTATTACTCAGCTATTAAGAAGCATTAATACTGAGGTGGATGCCACTTGAACATATACTCATAAATGAAATAAACCAGACACACATGTGTAAATATCGTATAGTCTCCCTAGTATAACAAGCGAAAAGCAGAAATAAAAAAGGAAACGTACAACAACAACTAAAATCATTTGAGTCAGATAAGGCAAATTGAATGGCATATGCTGCAGGATACTAATCAGCTTTTTTCTGGATGGTTAACAACCTGTGTTCACAAATCAGAGTTGGAGAAATAGAAGAGCCACAAGACCAGCCAACATTTTGTCTCTAGCCTTTCAAGGTCAGCGAAGACTCAGGACATTGGAGAACCTGTACTGCAACATCATGAAACTCAGTTGAGCTCCAAATTTTCTGAACAAGGAGATTATGGAGCCACAGAGGAAAGAGATTGAAGTTCTATAGTGTGCCTTGGGAGAGTCATACGGAGAGAAAACTTTCTCTCAGGCTCTCACAGAGAGCAAACTGGTCAAGCATTGGCCGTGACTCATCCACATGGATGACAAAGACAAAGGAACTACAGAATAATGTACAGGACAACAAGATAAACCCTGAGGGGATTTCACTGACCTCATAAGAAACATAAAGTACATGTGTTGGTATATAAATCTTGCTCTATCTAGGTCTTAACCATCCAGCAGAAAAGTATAAAAATGAAGTATACATCTTAGGGCCATAATATTAAGCTGAGCTTTAAATGGCTATGGTCGACAACTTCTTTGAATAACTCACCATTGTTGTGGAATGCTGGACTGTGTTGAATTGTGTTGTCGAGTTCAAGCACCTAAGTTAGTTGAATGACAATGGAGTGCCCACCTTTGACAGGTGTAGACAAAGGAAGGGACATACAAAGAAAAAATCATGATGTGTGTTATAGACAGTATAGTTGGGATAGATAACGCTGTTCTTCTACATCATCCTATGAGAGGCAAGATTTGCACTGATGGTGGTTGGACAGGATATTATGTTGGCTTCTAGTACTATGGTCATCCACTAGGAAAATAATTATTGAATTTTTGATATAATTCAGGTATAAAAAATAAGATAAGCAAACAGCTACACTCTTAATTTACTGATAAGAGACATCAGCTATAATAGTGTCTGTAAGTATAATATCATGTGTGCACCATGTACGATACCAAAACAGTATGAAAACGGTTTACAATGTATTAATTTATCGAATCTGTCTTGTTAAGGTGTCTTAAAACTGTCTGATTGATATTTGTACTTCAATAAAATAAAAAAATAAATTAAAAAGAAAAGCTGCTGGAAAAAAAAATGTGTACAACAATGCCCACCACACAACAAGCCCTCAATTACAGTCATCATTATTCAAATATGAGTCATTTCTATGTTGTCTTTTTCATCACTACACCATTTATTTTAAAAATTTTATTAGTGCATTTTTTTTCAGTACATAAATTATATTTCCTCATAGAAAGTTGGGTCTTGGGTCTAGTACAGCATAGTTGATTGTTTTCTGTCCCCAAATGAATGCGCTTTAAGATCATAATTTTAAGTGACATAAATCAGATGCAGAAGCTTAAAGAATACATAATATAAAAGATACAACACTGTACAATCAGAGTTTGTAAAATTAGAGATATATTTACCAATAAAATTGACAATTTGCTTAATATACAAGATAGTTGCAAAAACATCACAGTAAGAGTCATTTACAATGGGATATGCTGACTTTTATATGGGCATATCACATTGTAAATGACCAAGCTTTCTGGTTAAGATTTTTAAGTACTAAAGCTCTTCCATGAATATCAAGCATTCCGATACTATTTGTGCGCTTTTGTAAGAAAAATGAAATAATTTATGCTTCCGTTTTGAGGTCAAGTAGCGTGTCTGAAGTCAAAGAGTGATTTATGATATTTAATAAAGAAAATATCTTAATATTCATTGACAGAAGGTGCTTCGAGTACTCAATACACAAGGCAAAGCAGACACAGAAGGCTGTGAGACTGGAGGTGAAGTCTGACTTAATCAGTCTTCAGATATAGCAAGGATTCTGAATCCAAACATTTTTTATGCTAGGAAATAAAAAAAAAAGGGCTGGCCAAATAGCTCAGTGGATTAAGATGCCTGTAAGCAGGCGCAGGGGCTAGGGGCTCTATACATAGGCCTGCTGTGCTGGCTCTGACCCCTGGGCGCACTGAGACAGCAATTGAGACTGGGCATGGTGCCACATGCCTGTAATCCCAGCTGTTGGGAGGTTGTAGACAGGTGGGTCACTATGAGTCCAATCTAGTAGTGAGATCCTGAGCACCCTTTTGGCCCTTCTCTAAAATACAAAAAAAAAAAAAAGGAAGGAAATAAAAAATGATAAGTGGCATTGAAAATTAGTCAATTTTTACATATTAGTTATAAAATATTTGAACGTATAAAATTTTTTTCTCCTTTTTAGTTTCAATCTTTATACTTGAGGTGTGCTAAAAATTCCACAAACTCTTTGTAAAACAAAACTGATATATTCACTTGAACTAAAAATTTAATGTAGCTCTTTTATGTCATTAAAGAAGTCAATAAACAATTATTTTTGTACTACCTCATTGTCCTTTGAATATGATTATTAATCTTGAATTAATTTTACCATGCAATTGTAATAACAAATAACAACATTATTGGTTTTTATATCCTAAATCCTATTTTTAAAAATATAAAGGGCAGTGAGAAATATATTATCTAAAATCAATATTAAGGCAACAGATTAAGTTCATATTTCATTTATACAACCAAACAATGAGATTGACTCTGTTACCCAGTAGAGTGGAAACAAATCTGCAATAGTAAGTAACATAAGCAAAGTAAATTTTAGTCATTTCATCTTTGTGTCCATGCCTCCTTGTACTAAATGTTTAATTATTTTCATTACTAAAATTTGGAAATGTGTGCTATGGAGTCTAAAAGGTACAGTATTTTCTAAGATTTCCTTCTGACTTAACCTTCACCCTTCAGTCACCCATTAGAACTACATCAGATCATAGACTCATAGACTCTCTAACCTGAATGTTTAGGACTTTATTTTGACTTACTTTATTTGTTCATTGTCTGAACCTTGATCTCCAGGTCTCTGGTTCCATTTCAGTGACAGAGCAGTCTCTTGTCTCCCTAGCACATCTACTAATTGCAAATTCAAGTCCTGTGTTTCTCCTTGAAGCGCTGGATCTTCTTTTGACTATAATGTTGTCTTCACTGGAACCACACACAGGTTAAATGCCTTACTATCTGTGCAGCACAGGGTATATCTTAGCAAAATTTCTGCTACTGTACCAAGATTTAAGCAACTCATTTTGAGAATCAATGTTTCTCCTATGTTTATTTTTTGATTCAGTTTTATTCCTGGCTTCCAGCCACTTCTTCAGAGGTGGTCATTTTCATTAGAACTGAACTTCAGGTAGTGGAAGGACAGAAAAGAAAGAATGGAGTGAATACTTTGCACAACAAGCAGCGCACAGGAGACCCAGATGATTAAATGTGGGGAAAGCAGAGGCGTTTGTTTTAAGGAAGAAAAAGGAGTCAATCGAGCTGTTGCAAATCCATGGGAAGGAGAAAATGAGGCAGGCAAGGACACTGCACATAGAATACCCAGCAGAACCTGAGCTCCAGTGGGGCAAATTCAAAAGACCGGCACTGTTGAGCTGTGAGACTGAAAGATGTAGAAGCACTGAAGATGAAGTAAAAATGTTTGACAAGAGGAAGATGAGGAAAGGCAGTGTGAGGATGAACTCCAGGGGCGTAAATGAACAAGGGCATGAATCTGGGTTGTCTGGAGACTACTGAAAAACCTCAGAAGGTACAAAGACATGTGACACACGGATTGCTAAAGATTAATAGAGAGTAGCATAGGCCAAGTAGTAGGAAAAGGAACCTTCCCTGCATTATACATTGTATGTCACAGCCAAAGTACAGCAACTCAAATGAACGTATAAACCAACAAGATAGCACTTCAGAGAAATTGGAAGTATCTCCAGTGATAGTTACTGCCTAGAGTTCTGTAAACTAAGTTTCTAATCTTGTTTTCTGTACTAGGGATTTCACCTTGGGCCTTCTTCTTGAGCTACATTCTCTATCCTTATTTCAATTCATTAATTTATTCTTATTTTGAGAGAGGTTTCAATAGAGGTGTCCATAAGCCACTAAATTTCCCAGGCTGGCTCCTCTTCCTAATCCCCCTTCTTCAGCCTTTCCAAGTGGGGGAATTCAGGGGTGCAACAAGGCACCCAGTTAAAATTCCTAATCTTTAAGCTACATGATATTGGCCCCATTTTGATGTGATAAAGAGCAAATTAAAATTAGCACACAACAAAATTTGATGTAAAATTAAAATTCTTTTTTTAAGTTCTAAAACTCAACTTTCCAATTTAAACTGTAATGTTTCAGTAAGAAGATTACCATTCATATGCAATTAATGAGATACTAAATTCCTATACTTTACAACACATTTAAAATTGGAACTTTATTTTATTATTTTGCTTTTAGTGGCTTTTAATTTAATGAAAAATAAAGCAAAATTTCATAATCAAATAATGAAAGGATAACAATAGCTATTTCTTTTTTTATTAATTTTATTGAGAATTGCAATGAGACAGTTTAAAAACAGGTTGGTAGGAGAGTTACAACAATACACTGCACATGGTTGTCATTGTAGCAGTCATTCGTAGCACAAAATGCACACATGATATCTTCTCCAAACACCATTAGTACAAATCTTTCTTCTTATTGAATTATGAGAAAGTAGCTAAATATCTATCCTAACTATTTGTATATACAGATACAAAATATTCCTTCATTTATATTCCATTTTTCATTTAGTTTTGCCATTTAAATATTGTAGGTACATGAATTCAGCAACATATTCCAATGTAGCCATTGGTCCACCATACTAGTAGATTATCTGCAGGACTGGCAATGTCCAAATCTGTTGACTTGAGTCTTACACAGCTCAGCATATTAACATGATTTCACACCTCAATTCTATACTTTTCTGCTGGATGGTTAAGACCAAGATAAAGCAAGACCTATATAACAAGAAATGTAACTATTTTTATCTGACAAGGTCAGTATATCATTATCTTCAAAATAGGTACTCACAATACAAGGCATAAACCAAAAGGATGCTTACAAAAAATAAACAGATAATAATGCAAATCCTCCTTTTTCAATGACCTGAGATAAACTAGTAGTAGTAGTAGTATTAAATGAAATGAATTAGCATACATATTGAAATAGTTTTAAGCCAATGGAATCTATAATTTGGCAAAGTATAGGAACTTCATCCTCTTTTCTAATTGCAATTTAAGTAAAAATACATATGGCCTAAATTTTGCTCACAGTTAGTCCCCTAATGTCAATATTACCAAATAGTATAATCAAGTTAAGTAGTCAAAGTACCCAATTCAATGTAAGCAATCATAAATTTTAAATACAACCATATGTTCACTTTCCAAAATCACCCTAATTCTCATGTTCTACTATCATGAATTTTAGCTCACCTATTACCACTTGAAAACAAGTGTCTGCAAACAAAATTGTTGTGCATTTTTAATACACTCAACTATTAAATTCTGAATTCTGAATTCTTATTGCTGTAAGCTTTCTGCAGATAAAATTCTTTGGGTCCAGATAGTTCCTACCAACAGTTACTCTGGTGTGATGTGAACAAGAACAACCCATCTTTCCAGGGCAGAAGAAATTTTATTATATTCCTTTTGACATAAGAGAAAAAGCCAAACTATGTTACTATTTTGAACTATCTTTCCTAGGCAGAAATGTTTCTTATCATGCCCAGTATCTTACTCTTTTACTTGGGTGAAAGTTTAGAAGGTAAGTCTCTGTTCAGACCACCAGATCATGGGACCAAGTTTCACTGAGGAGAAGGATGCTTTGTTGATGTCTTTCAGGTTTTTTTCTAATCCTAATAATCTGTGAGAGAACATGAGGAGAGATTCAAACTGGGAGAAAGAACCACCGGGCTGGTCTCCTGGGTCGGACCGTGGGATAGAACTAAAGGAACAGTGCATGCATGAGGGGAAATGTTCCCAACCAGCTATGCTAATTGAACTATTCTCTTTACAATTCTCTCAGCTTGGCCACTAAAAGCTACCTCCTCTAATGTGGAAACCCACTTATGTCTTTGGCATTGACCCATATCAGCACTCCTGCAGCTTGAGAGTCCCGTAAAATATGAACTTCAATAAAAGAAATTACCCTTGAGCTTGCCACAGAGGTGGGACCACAGAACTCACACATACAGCTGCAGAGAGAGAGGGTGGAAAAGAATGTCTGAAGGACTGGCTGTTACTTACCTTGCTCCAGGTATCTATTCTTTTGATTAAAGAGAAAACATTTTAAGTAGTTCAATACTGTAAGATATTTCTTGCATTTTCATGAAAA
Source organism: Ctenomys sociabilis (assembly GCA_004027165.1). Classification (NCBI taxonomy): domain Eukaryota; kingdom Metazoa; phylum Chordata; class Mammalia; order Rodentia; family Ctenomyidae; genus Ctenomys; species Ctenomys sociabilis. The sequence continues at coordinate 58,675 of PVKA01001037.1, forward strand.
AGAAAAGGCTTAATATGTGTAGGCATCCAGAAATAAATGTCTTCCTGCTTTAGGTTTTTATTTATTTTTTTGAAAAAAGATTGCTTTTTCTTTTGAAATTTAAATTATCTCCATCTTTTGGTTTCCCTTCAAAATATTTTACATTAATATCAAGAGACATTGCTAAATAGTACTGATATCAAATCAGTACCCAGTACCTACTCCACATTGAATTTGTACTTCCCTTTGTCCTAACCTTACCCCATATTATTAATATTAATTTCAGTCTCTTTCAACTGTCTAGAATCATCTTATTTTTTGGGTACTTTCCTGAAGCTATTGCCCCTTTATAATTTCACTTCCTTGGAAAAAAGGCAAGTGAGAAGTGAGACAAGACACTAATTAAGACAGACTTTCCTTTTACCGTCATTGGCAGTTAAATGTGACAGTTATCGTGAGTACTTCATAACAAGCCATTCCCTAGGCAGCGAGAACCACATTTGTAAATAGTTTAAAGGCAGTCAGGAGAGATCCCTAACTAGATGTGTGATAAGACAGCAGTAAAACTTAATGCTGTCCTCCAGCCTCACCCTTTCCCAGTGTGATACCACACCTAATCCTGCCCTAAGAAGGCCAATCAAGTACACATCACACCACAAATGACTCAGCGATGACAGGCCCTGAGTGTACTGTGCTCTGCAGAAAGGCGTTATGTGTTCACGCTGCCATAGAGCTCACTAGGAGGACAAGCAGGGTGGACCTCTGAAGCAGTTTCCAATATCCACGGTAGAGTGGACAGTTCCTTCATATATATATTTTTTTTTCATTTTTTAATCAATAACAAGTTTCTCTTTCATATATCATCATAAACTAGCATTATTTAAAACGACAAGCTTATTTTTGTTTTGTTTTTCTCTGGGCCAGGAGATTATGGAATGAAAAAGAAATCGATAGAAGATAGAGAGAGAGAGAGCCAGTCTTTATAAACAGCACTAGCAAGGAATGAGAATGAAAGCTCTGGAGAAGTGTCGAGAACTATTACAAGTACTAGAAGAGATGGTTTAAACCACTATAATGAAATGAGTTGATAGAGTGACCACTTAATATATACGGGAAATTCACTCCATGACTGGTAGTATTTATCTTTTCAGGGCCAGTGGTAACTGAATGGATAGACGCTGTCTTTGTGAAGTTTATAATCTACCCAGGAAGAGGTGTGGTGACGCAGACCTCAGACCAGCTCAGCCAATGCCCTGGATTCCAGAGCTCAGCATGTTGGTCTGCACTGTCTTATGGTTAGACACCTGTGCCCTGGAGGGGACTGTTCTGCTGTTGGTATTTTGCCATGATAGGCAAGCTGTGCAGGAGCTGCAGCAGGCAAACAAGCCAGAGATAGAAGAGAATCTATGGGATGGCTCTCGAGGCTCAGCTATTGAGGTAAAAGTCATCAGGTTTCATCACCCTAAAACATTGGAGTAGGAATCATCTGAAAGGTTTCTTTCCATAGAAAATCAAACACCCAATTCATAAAGTAGCTAACAAATTAAATTAAAGCAATTGGGTGCTCTGTATTAAAATTTAGACTGCTATTAAGATGTGGTATTATTGAATTTTGTGCTATGGAATTATTATTGAAGTTTTGCAGTAATGCATAGACTTTATTCTATACCCTGGTCTCTTGGGATACGGACTTTGTAATTTGTAGGCTTTTTACTATAAATTGAGGATCATTTTTTGACAAGTTAGAAATTAAAAATGTTCTTGGTAAAAAATACGGAGGGCCAGGGATTAAGCTCAGCAGCACAATGTCTGCCCGGGAAGCAAAAGATGGTGAGTTCAATTTTGGACAATGTATATGGTTTAGGACAATGTGAAGAAAATAAAATTTAGAAAAAAGTAATGTGAAAAAAAGAATGAAATTAAATGCTCATAATGGATCAAATAGGCTTTCCATCTTACTCGATCTTTTCAACTCTATTTCAATCCTATTCAACCTATATCTATATATTATCTTCCAGTACTTACAAAAAGGGTAGTTCCATATTCAGTAGTACGTTAAATAATTCAATTTGTTAAAGAAAGGCAATCTCCATACAGAGCTATTTTTTACTCTTTGATTTTACTGAGTATGGTCTAGTTTGTATTTTCTTATATAAACTCTGGGAATGTAGAAGTATTTGTGTTTTCTACTGTTAAGCTTTCTGATCAAAAGTAATATCTAGTACACAGTACACATCTAAAACATATTTGTCAAGTGGATGGTGCACCTAAACTTTTGAAAACATGATTTCCATTACTGTTGTTGAAAATGATGCCTGTTCTGTATTCCTTCACAGAGACTTTTTCCTCTGGAAATGAGAGAGAGACAGAGAGAAAGAGAGAGAGAGACAGAGACAGAGACAGAGAGAGACATAGAGAGAGAGACAGAGAGAGACAGAGACAGAGAGAAAGAGAGAGAGAGAGACAGAGACAGAGAGAGACAGAGACAGAGAGAGACAGAGAGAAAGAGAGAGAGACAGAGACAGAGACAGAGAGAGACAGAGAGAGAGACAGAGACAGAGAGAGACAGAGAGAGACAGAGAGAGACAGATTTTTATACATAAAGAATTGTAGTAGTCCACTGAAATAGTGCAGCCCTTCCAAAGGAGGTAGAGAAACTCTTAACAATCCCTAGATGATTTAAACTTCCAAATCCCTGAAGCGTTAGTAGTATGAACCTCAGACCCAACTGTTGTGTCAGGTGATAATATTCCTAAGCAATAAACTCTGCGCCTTATTTCTTGAGATAGTAATCAACCCAGTTGGTAGTATGCTTCCCATAGTTCAAAATGCCTCTTCTGATTCCAACTTTTAAGTCCTAGACTCAGGAAATAATGTGGTATGAAAAGTAGCACCATATGTTATCTGCCAGTTAAGAACATTTATCAGATATGCGCAGCTCCCAATAGAGCAAAGGTTTCATTACCTCCATCTGCAGATAGTACTTTTTATCATTTTCCAAAGAGCAGCTGTTTCTAAGTGATGTGCTATATGTTAAACCTGGAAAACTCCATGGATATCAACCCTCTTGTCTTGACTGTGATTTATTTTATTTTTTATCCTGCTAAATGTCCTATTCTGGAGACACCCAAAATTAAATTACATTCTTTTTTCCATTCAAAGAAGTTTGTTTATAAATCTTGTTTTGCCTTTCTTCAAATTCCTAACTATCTAGGAATATTTCTGTTTTTGGAATTCAGGGTTGACCAGATGTTACTGCAGAGTCCTGCTCTGCAGTCTGTACTTAGAGAATTTCTATCTTCTATGGTTCAAAATCAAAGCCAAGAGTGGTTTGATTGCTAAAACGCTCCCACTGAGATTGTCCTATATGATACATCTATATCTAAAGTCAGGCCGGGTCTCTTATCTGTCAAGTAGCTGCATGGAACTCGTCTTGTGGGCATAGGATGGTTTGAAGCAAGACATTCTATTTAACAAGAGAAGGCACATGGCTGGTGTGAACACATTTGGGAAGAGAATGGATCTGTATTTTCAAGATCTGATCAGGATAAAACCAAAACTCAAAAGCACTATGCTGTGACAAAGTGGGAAACACGGACCTGCAGCAAACAGCAAACACAAGCTGGCTGGTGATACGGCAGCTCACTGCTGGTTGTTTTATGCTCACAAGGCTTATCTGTAGAATGTTATCAACATCTTAAAGGGAAAATCATTATTTGCTGAGCTAACATGCCTTCTAATTCCATGTAAAAAAAAACTGGGGCGTTGTTATCCTTTCCATTTTTTTTTTTAACCTGCCTCTGTACAGTGCTCATATTTGCAGCAGAAAGTTAAAGCTTCTCTTCTGTTCATAGCAGCTAGGATCACAGCCATTTTTGCCATGATCTGAACCCCACTCTTCTCTTCTTGAACCTCCTACTAAAGTGTAACTCTTTGAGGGACATTTTTGAAATGGAAAGATCAAAATATTCAGATAAGGAGAGGGGTTCCCAAGTTCAAACTGGTCGACCAGAGAGCTTTTCTTCTTACTCTAATAGCAGGCAACGCATGTCGTAACCAAATGCTATTACTAGGCTTGAAATACCACAAACTTCAGTGAACATTGTTTTGTCCTGTTTTGTGTCACACACGTCTCTTTTAATGTCATGTAGTGCTAATTGCTACTGTGCTCTCTCCAGGTTCTCGGCAAAATGTCATCAGTACAGGAGACTATTATGATGTGTTTTATAAAAAAAAGGAAATGCAGTTCCGTTCAGGATGGAAAGAGTTTAGGCTAGATGGCAATATAGTAATGTTCTCACCTGGCAAAAAGTAAACCAATTGTCATAGTGCTTGTGCATTAAATATTAGAAAATTTGTTTGGAAGTTAAAATGTATTTAAAATATTAGGAGCTTTTAATCCTATTTCAGTGAAGAGATTTAAGCAAAACTGAAATTCTGCCTCAGAATTTTTCTTATTTAAACTTAGTAAAGCAGTTGAAAGTCTTTGGTATTTGTGATAAAGGAAAATATGGAGTTTTTAATAAATCTTATGGAATATAAATCTGGTTATAGGTGCAATAGTTTGGTTCATCTACAGAATGCTGCATTTTATTTTATAATTTGGTACTAATTGAGATTTAAACCCTTTCAGAATGTATTTGACTAGCTCTCATTCCTTAAATGTGAAATGGAATAGAATTTTTAAAAAGATAGTGTTCTCAAGAAACTAAGAACTAATGAGAATTCCATGTTTGTTTCTTGTGAAGTAATTCACCTTCTTCAACAAATTCTTTCTCTGTGGGTCTCCTTTTCTGTTTTCAAATTCCCAAAGTAGAAAATCCCATTGATTCAGGTTGGTCAGTTTTATTACTCTGATCGATCAGCTATGGCTAAGGGGCAAGAGGTACAGGAATAAGCAATGTCATGGCAGGGCTATTGGGAGTCTGGCGGCCAACCAAATTAAAATTCAGATTTGTAGTTAACTCACTGTGTGGAGAAAAAGAAAATAGAGGTTTTGAGTCTCTGGGTGTATCTTAACTAAGACATTTAAAGATCTTTCCACAATAAAGCATCTTTTTCATATATAAATCAAGATGAGGTGAAACACAGGTAATACAATTATGCTCTCTATTCAGATTCTCCCATTTCTTAAGCATTGCAGTGGAGTGTCTAGGAACTCGAATTCCAGACCTAGACCATCATGATTAATTCCAGCTACATGACTAACTGGCTCTTAGGTCTTGTGCTGTATCATTTAAACATCTGTTTCCTGGGTCCCTCAATTACAGACAAAAACATAAATGCCAGATACTGCCCAAGTTTGTTTTGAGGGAGAAATGGACTAACGGTGAGGCACAGTTGTGTATTACATGTGACGCATGCTAAACCCTACATAATTGTTGAGGAAATAGGTGAAGTTAAATTTCCTATGAAAAAGTGAAAAACTCACCTAAGTCATTTTAAAGGAGTCGTGTAAGACTTGAGTGCAGCAAGACCTTGTTGAATGTACAGATTTTAAAACTATATTAGTAACTGAGAGTATGGGCCTAAAATAAATACTAATTATGACATCAGTTGAAAATTCAAAAATTGAGGGTCAGCCACACAGCCTATCGGATTTAAAGCACCTGCAAGTAGGCACAAGGTCCTGCCGTGCCAGCCCCGCCCCCTGGGGCATGCTGAGACAGCAGTTGAGACTGGGCGTGATGGTGCTCCCCTCCAGTCCCAGCTCCTGGGAGGCTGCAAAGACAAAGAGGAGGATAACTACCAGCCTGATCCAGTAGTGAGACCCAGAACACCCTGTGCATCCTTGCTGAAATAAAAAAAGAAAATTCAAAAATGAAAATTACACAACAGTGTTTGTATAAATTGATGAGTGGCACATGTCCCATGGCTTGGGCGTCAAGAGCCACCCTTCCCATGCACAGCTTCTTCCAGCTCAGCCGGTTTCCTTGGCTTCTCTGGATTTGCACGTGGCATTGAGGCACTGCCATGTTCTCCTCCTCCTGTTTTCATCTCACATTGAAATGATTTTTTTTTTTTTTATTGACACTAGGGACACTATACAGTATTTACATATATGGGTCTGGCTTACTTCACTTATGAGTACATCTTCAAGTTGCACCCACTTATATATGAAGGCTTATCATTCTTTATAGCTGAGTAATACTCCACTGTAAAAAACAACACTTTCCATGAATTCTTCAGGTGATGGGCACTTTGATTGCCTCCAACAATGGCCACCTCTGGCAAAAATAAACAAAAAAAGAGGATATAAAGGAGGGAGCATTTTGTAGTGAAAAGAAAATATATATGTATGTACAAATAGGATAGATATAGAGCTACTTTCTCTTAGTATAATGAGAAGAAAGACTTGTACTAATAGTGTTTGGACAGGATATCATGGCTATATCTTACGCTATGAATAGCCACTACAAAGACTATAATATGCACTGTATTGATTATTGTAACTGTCCTAGTAACCTGTTTTGAAACTGTCTCATTGCTATTTCTTTCTCAATAAAATTAATTCAAAAAAATAAAAGATCTTTGACTTTTAGTTATTTTTCCAGCTACCATGATAGGGCTACACACCAGTGACTTGTGGAAGCAATCCAGTTTTAAAAACTTTAAACATAGCATATGTCTGACGTTACCACAGAAGATACTTGCCCAGTAGAAGTTATTTGTGAAATTTCAATTAAAACAGCTAATCACACAGAACCAAAGAAATTTAAAAATTAGTGAGAATTTTGATTTAATTATCTCTGTATTGAGATTAATCTCAAGAAGGTAATAACAGTAGATTGGTGCATTCAATAAATCCACCCTTTAATGACATTTATTTTCATATATTTTAATGAATGTAGTGTTAGGAATTACTCAGTTGTTCACAGCGGCTACTCATGCACCAAAAGGCTGCTAATGGTTAGTAATTTAATTGGGAAAATGTATTTAGAGGTATATCAAGAAGTTATCACAAGAGCTTGTGAGATAGCTCAGCAGACCAAGCACCTGCTTTGGCAAGGGCAGGGACTAGGGTTGTGTCTTTGGCCCTTCATGTCATGCTGGTCCAGCCCCCCACCCGGGGTGGGGGAGGCTGACCAAGTGCAGGCATGGTGGTGCATGTCTGTAATCCCAGGGCTGGAGAGGCTGAAAACAGGAGGATCACTATGAGTCTGAGTTGCATAGTGAGACCCTGCACCAAATACATAAGTGAGAGCAAAAAAACAATTTAGAAGCCCAAAACAACAACAAAAAAGAAGCTACCATTTTATGTTGCTGATGAAATACACAACAGTTTGATAATTGAGATGGCTATGATATAAAGTCAGGGACTGAAATTGATCAATGTCACTTTCAGAATGTGTAAATACAGACCTCATAATATTTGTCAAACATATTACCTTCACTTGGTGTAACTTATTAGCTTTCTGTGTCCCTTAAACATTGCCGCCAAATAAGAGGAAGAGGCATTTCTCAACTCAAAATAAATTTTTCAGAAGAAATTGAAATGCTCCCTTGTTTAATTCATAACTGTGAAATAGAAAGTGAAGTTTCGAAAGCAGTGGTGAATTTAAGTCACATAACCGACAAGGTTTTGATTTTGAAAATCTTCAGGCAATGAAAACTATGACAGGGCTCACAAACAGGATGCCAGCTTTACGTGAGTGCAGGTCCCTCAGAGCTGCTGTTTCTAACAAATTCTAAACTGAAGCTTAGCACCTCAATACTTCCTTATAAAACAAATCTATGTGAAAGTCACACACATATTTAATTCTTAGAACATTGGAAAATAAAAGATCGTATATATATATATATATATATATATATATATATATATATACATAATATATACACAATGTTATCTCAATAAGAAGTCAAAACTTTAATCAAAGATAAAGGAATAATCATATAGCCACAGAAGAAGAAGAAGAAGAAGACAGAAGAAGGAGGAGGAAGGGAGGGGGAGAGGGAAACAGGGGAGAAAGAAAAGGGGACATTTCAGGCTTGAGTGTACTAACTTTAATTTGGAAGAAAAGATTAGCTCTTCCCCTGAAGGTCCCCACTTGGAAGTGCAGATGGAAGGAAGCGACACACCAGCGATCCCGCCTTCCTGGGCTCAGCTTTCTTTAGTCAGTCCAGTCAGGGTCAAAGTGCACACGGAGGCCAATGTGCAAGCGGCTCCAAGCTAAGGATGACAACCAGGTTGTGTTCTGCTTCCCGAACCCTGAGATCTGCCCAGAACTCTGTCACCCTGGAACTATACCCACTGACCCTGCGGCCAAGAATTGATGTTGATTCGTTTGTTTAATGAAAGAAAGGCTTATTTAACTCACAGTTTGTAGAGGTTTCAGTCCATACTGCCCTGCTCCAAGGCAGGGTGGAATGTGGCATGAGGAAGCCATGCGTGGCTGCAAAAGACAGCAAAGGGGACACGAGCGAAAGGGATGCTGGCACAATTTCCCACAGGCATTTTGGGCCAATGGCTATGATATTGGTGATTGGATCATGCCCAAGGAAAGGACAGGTATCCAAATGAGTATTAAATCCTTGTAAGGTAATTCATCAGTCATTAATGCAATTTAGAGCAAAAAAATTCTACTGTTCAGCGACAAGGACAAATGTGAAGTATTTGGTAGACTGCGTTGCATCAGAGAACTGTCTTTATTATTGGAAATGAATCTTGAAATACAGAATAGAACTGTGTCTGTTTGTCTCTGTAAGCTGTGGAAAATGCCCTCAGAGGTGAAAGTGAATGGCATAGTATATATGAATGCCACATATAAGTTTATACTAGGAAGGTCTAGTACAATCTGACTCAGATGTAGCAATCCACTGACAACTTCCCCCGTATCCTCTCTTTGGTTTTGTGTCCCCCTTAGCACAGTATCATAGCTCCTCACAGTTGCATGAGAAAAGGGAGGGTGCTGCACCTTTTGCTCTAACCCCTGCTCATCCTGTCTCATAGTGCCTGCTACCATGGATGGACCTTGGCCTCCCTTTATTTGGTCTTCTTTTTCCTCAGCTGGACTTTTGAATGACTAACTCTCCTGCTGTAACAGCACCTCTGAACAGCTAACATGCTAGTCTGAAGGTCAATTTCTCAAGAACAGCTTCTCCTACACCTTTGCTAAAATTCTACTGCCTCTCACTCCCCTGATAATTTTTTTTTCTGTCAATCATCTTCTAATATAGAATTTCTCTGCCTCTTTTCTCTCTCTTCTCTTCTCTTCTCTTCTCTTCTCTTCTCTTCTCTTCTCTTCTCTTCTCTTCTCTTCTCTTCTCTTCTCTTCTCTTCTCTTCTCTTCTCTCTTCCTTTCCCTTCCCTTCCCACCTCTCTCCTCTCCTCCCCTCTTCTCTCCTCTCCTTTCCTCTCCTCTCCTCCCCTCTCCTCTCTTCTCCCCACCTGTATAATAGGTACTCTGAAGTATTTCTTTGTTGAATCAATGGGTCAGTTGTGAATTCTCAACATGGAATGACCTTAAGAATCCATTCAAATACTAAAAATCACTCAAAGAAAGTATTTCTATGTAACATTTTGCTCCATATCAAACACAAAAAGAAACAATATGAAGTAGTTTCTTACAGCATTACTGAAATTAGTATTAATAATAGAACTACAGAGGATTATTGTGTTTAAATGAAACAATTTAATTCAATTACCAGTGAAGAAATGAAAAACAATCATTAGACATCCAGAATTATCCTGCCTTTTGGGGTAACAAATGGTAGTGTGCCATTTAATGGTTCTTCTGATTTTTTATTTTTTATCTTAGATAAAGACTAAATGGAATCAATCATAAGTTTTGATTTAGCTCTAACATTAGTAGTGATACTAAAATTAGTCAATAAATGATTTTCAATTGCATTGATCAAGTTTTATGTAGGTTTCATTAAGCTGAAGAATAATTTCTGTACTAATATCTAAATATTAACAGTGCCTTTTCACCTGCTCTGTGTAGAGGAGCTCTTTATCTTTAGTGCTGAATATTATAGCCCTATGCTGCTATGTTAAACAGGTTTTCAGAACTGCAGCTACATACCTTAAACACAAAAGATTTATTCTGGCTCATGGTTTTGCAAGTGATGGTGCATGGTCTACTTTCTCAGACAAAGAAACATTTCAGTTGAAGGACCTGGTGGAAGAAGGGTAGCAAAGGAGGCAGTGAGCCAGCAGAGAGCAGGTGGGAGAGAAGGAAGCTGGGGTCAAGATGTGCTTCCAAAGAAGCCTCTGTGAGCAGATTCCCTGACCTCTCAGCAGCCCATTGGATTCAGCAAGCACGATTAATTGATGAGGTTGCTGAACTCTGTTCCACGGGGCTCCCTAGCACCACGTCTGAACGTGGTCACCTTAGGGCCCCAGCCTTCCACACAGAAGCTTTTGGAAAAGACTTACTCTGAGGCCATAACAGTGTCTTAAGTAATATAAGGAGACTGATACCCGTAATGTTTTATATTAACCAAGTAAGAGGTGGGAAGGTATGCATAATGAATTGGAAGGGGGGGGGAAGAGAAAAATAAAGTTACATCCCTTAGAGTTACTTGATTTATTGCTACCAATAATATCTGGAATGAAAAAATTCTGTCTCTTGAGTTAGAAAACTAGAAGTTTCTTAAAATGATTCAATCTTTATATGAGGAGAATGCATTTCTATTTTAATCTTTTCAGTGTAGTTCTAAATCTTCAGCTAATACATACTGACTATTATCTCACATATAACAAAACTGAATAGCTCAATTTTTTCAGACAATAGGCCAGCATATCTGTATCTTGCAGTAGTTATTATGTATTTGCATATCTACAATGTTAACTCCAGGTCTGTGTGCAGGTACGTACACATATAAACATACATTAGCTAATCTATGTCTATCTTTCTATATAAGGCATGATCAAATATATGGGGGTTTTTAAATTAAAAAAAAAACTATAAAAGACAAGTGGCTATTAAGCCCCCCTAAACATGCCCTCTCTGCAGAAACACTCAGCCCAGAGGCTGATGCATTTGAGCTCTTGAAGGGGTCACACGCACAAAATGCCATGAGCACTGCTGCTAAGTGCCATCACATGGAAAGGCAGCATCAGGGTGTGTGCTCACCCACTTTATTAACTGGATTTGGTGCCATACCACTAACTGGCTCTTTTTCTGAAAGTTAAAATGACTTGGAGGAAAACATACTGAATCACTTTAGGATGCCGTTAACAGCCAGAACCGCAAAACTGAAGTCCTTTATGAGAGAGACTTCCAGAGCTGCTTCAGAAAGTGGTGGGAACTACCGGTTAAGTGTGTTCAGAAAGAAGGATACATGTATTCTCAATATTCATAAAAATAAAAATGCCCAAATGACTAGAAAATAGAACAATTTTGTGTCTCATTTATCCATGACTGTTAATACTACCTTCAATTTCAGAACATGCATTTATCCTAATGAACCTTTTCCAAAAAAAAGTATTATCACTTCTTTATTGTATCTTTAAGATACAATAAAGTTTTGATGCATCTATTCATTCTTACCTCAACAACTTGGAGATAAAGATGGTAGGCTCTCCTAGCTCAGCAAAATGAAGGAACAAGGATACAGGAGTTTGCCAAAACCAAGCTCCCAACCTATGCCTCTGGAGCTACCGAAGTTCATCCACAAAGCTGTCATGGTGGGCAGTAGGACCAAACAAAAAGGACCTGAGTTTCTGTTTCATGATTTCTCTACTTGAAATTATATGATCTTTAAGAATGGGTAAGCTTGAAAAAAACAGCCCATATATTCTTGGTGAAATTAATCAATACCTAATTATTTAGAGGCTGTAAATGCTGTCTTTGGCAGCTATGCTCACAAAATATGTTTTCTTCTGTCAATAAAGGCTAGCAAATCAGAAATTTAGCACAAGGAAGGCTATTACCGAGCACAAAAGACTCACCCTCATATTTGCACATAGCTATTTCATCAACTTAATGGTATTTATACCCCTTTAATAAGAGGAAAGAAAGCACTTGGGCCTCAGATTTGTAATTAGAAAATAGTAATAGCCCAAAACCTAGAATACACATCATGCTGAAATGAACTTCAGCATTCCAGACATTTAGCAAATCATTTTTTGAGATATAGAAAAAATATTCATGCATTCAGCCGCTTTGGTAGTTGCATGCTTCTTATTAACATGAAAATTGGAATTAATTGCTTGTAATCGTGACTGATGAGTCATTGTCATTTCCAAAGTGTCAGCCTTCTGCCTGCTGCTAAGGACACAGGGCATATTAGGGCCACCTTCAAGGGGTGTTTCCTACACAGGGTCTCAGGTTCGCTTATTCCCTGCTGCTCCAAGGACCATCCTCTTGGCAGAAATCTTTGGAATCTCTTGGCCCCAGTAACTTCGCAAAGTAACTCCCCTGCTGACCATGCCCCTTTCTTGGTAGATTGTGACTCTAAGCTACTCATCAATTAACTCTTATGTAGAAATTTTATTCTCAGGGTTTTGTTCAAGGGGCAACAGACCCAAGTTACTTACTGAGCAGTAGTTAGGTATCAAGGCTTTTAGTGACATCATATAAACTAGTTTTAAATGATGATACTGCATGACAGCATGACACCATCTCTCGCTGCTGTACTCCTTACTCTACTAGAGTTTTGGTTTACTGCTATAAAACTGGTGAAGTTCTGAGAATCACAAGTTCAGTGGTGCTAACAGTTGGCAATTTTTATTTCAAAACTAGTTTTTATGTAAGGATAGTCAGTGTTGCTCAGGAAAGAGAGGTAGAAAAACAAATAGGCTTTCTATTATGTTTTGTGAGTTCATATTCTCCTAGGGGAACTCTGGACAAATCTGTGAGATAAACAGCAATGCCCTAGCTACAGGTCAAGACAGTGCATAAAAGTTACCGGAGTGATCGAGGAGAATGGCATCTTGGCTTCACTCTATCATTTTATGTAGCATTGTAAGTATATTGAGCTACAGATTCACATTATATGCAGCTTGTTCGGGTGACAGTAGTGTAGGAGTGTTGCCTGGTGCTCACTAACCCACTTAAGTGTATTTATTCCTCTTTTTTCTTGTCTTTTTCTTCCTCCCTCTTCCACTTGCTTTTCTTTCTTATTTATTTATTCTATTAATCTTTCCTAGAAAATATGTCAAGGTAGCTATAAACTTGGACATAGACGCAAAGATATGTGTGACTTGAGATATGATCAACATATAAAACTACAGAAAATACAGTGGGAATACAAGTAATAAGTAGGTCATTTTTCCTTGTACTTCTGTCAATATAGAATGCCTTAATTACTAACCTTCCATGACAGCTTATTATTAATGTAAGATTTTTTAATGTATTTTGCACCACTGTCAGATTTTTATTGCTAGAACCAGCTGTCTAGAATGTGTAATTCAGAAAGAATAAATTTAATGACTATATGACTATAAGTTTCATGAGATTCAGTACTGGTGTTATGGTTTATGTCCAGTTGTCCCCTCAAAGCCTCATGTAGTCATGGCGCAGACTTCTGGAGTTTTTGATTAAATCATGATCTATTTGGATTATGGGTATGAGTGCTACACACAGCCTGGGGCGGAAAGCCTGAATATAGCATAAGGGAGACAGACCTGCTCACTGTTGCTGTTGTTGTCACTGGTCTTTCTCTTTTGCTCTCTGATCTTTGCTGTCCCCATGAAGGATTTCTCTGTTTGTGTCCAGTCTGCCTTGGAGCCAGCTGGGTATGGACTGAAACCTTTAGTAACTGTGATCTAAATAAACCTTTCCTTCCATCCTGGGTGTCAAGTATTTGTTCCAGCAATGAGAGAAGAATAACTGAGACCAAATTTGGTACCAGAAAAGTGGGACCATTGCTGTGACTAAACCTGACCATGTGGATTACAAGCTGTGTGGAATGGCTTATGGGAAGACACAGGAAAGTTTTGGAGAGTCACTTACAAATGAAGCACTAGAACAGCTTTGGCTGTTCTGTATAGGAGATTCTGGTCATAACTTAGAAGACCAGAAAGTTGAAAGAAATACTGCCAGTACAAATAAGGCTGGGGAGGTTTCCTCTGGGAAGAAGAACTGCGTTGGTTGTTGGACTTCGACAATGTGTTTTTTGTCTTAGCAAAAAGTTTGTCTATATTTTGCTTACATCCAGAGACTTTACCTGAGAATGAGATTAAGCGTGGTAGACTGATTAACCTTTCAAAAGAAATTTCAAAGCAGCCATATATTGAGGCAATGGCATGGCTATTGTTGGGGGACTTTTAGTCAGATTTATATTGATAATCAAGAGCAAAGAGCCAAGCAGGATGATTTAAAATGTTGTGAATTTGGCCAGAAAGAAAGCTTCAATAAATCTGTGGAATACAAAGAGATAGCTGAGAGGATCTCCGTTGCTGAGAGCAAACAAGAGAATGGAAAAGATGGCCTGACGATATCGCAGGAGGTGGCAGGTCTCCCTCCATCTTTCACAGCCTCAGAACAACAAGGTGAGGAACTTTGCCTTGGGGAAAAAGCCTCAGAACCCCATGTTCCAGAATGGTGGAAATGGCCACACCAGGTTCCAGAATGGTGCAGACATGGACAATTTACTCCCTGGAACCAGTGTCAGAGTGCTCAGCAATCCATGCACTCAAACCTTATGGCTAAGAGAGAAGAAATCCTGGTTACTGCTCCAGTGGGTAGCAGACCTTGTCATCATCCACAGGTGTTGGTTTCAGACACTTGCAGAATGCAGGAGTTCTGAGGTTAAGAAGGCTCCCAAGTGATTACAGAAGGCCTGGGAGCCCATAAAGTGTGCCCCTGGGAGGGTATTATGTAAAGCTGTGAGTGAGAAGCCTATTCAGTGGAAACCCCAATAGTTTGAAAAAGCCAAGAATATGGATCATCTAAGAGAAACTGCAAGGAGGGAGCAAAGAGAGGTTATGGGAACTATAACCACCAGAAATGCCACAAGGGCAGAGCCACATGGAGCTCACATTTTGCCACAGATTGCTTCAGATGTTCAACATGGAACTAATAGGTCTTAATATTTGTTTCCTTCTGGATTTTGGACTTGCCCTGGTCCCAATTCTTGGTATCCTACTGTGTGTACCTTTTGGAATGCTAATGTTTATCTTGTGCTATTGAATGTTAGAAGTGCTTAATTTTTCATTTGTACAGGGACTCACAGCTGGATGTTTGCTTTGGATCTTGTAGGAGACCTGAGACTTGGACTTTTCAGCAATGCTGAAACTGTTGAAAACTCTTAGAGTTGGACTAACAAAAGGGTGTACATGAGTGTTGGGGGATCACTGGGCTAACCATTATGATTTGTGTCTAGTTATTCCCTCAAAGCCTCATGTAGTCGCCAGGCAGACTTCTAGAGTTTGTGATTAGCTCATGATCCACTGGAATTATTATGGGTGTAAGTGCTACTGGGATTATCAGTGTGAGTTCTATACGCAGCCTGGGGCAGAAAGCCTGAATGCAGCAGAAGGGAGATGGACCTGCTCTCTGTTGCCATTGCTGCCACTGGTCCTGCCCTTTTGCTCCCACCATCATCTCTTTGCTACCACCATCAGTTTGCTGCCTGCCAAGTGTCAGTCTCCCTTGGAGTCAGATGAGTATGGACTGAAACCTCCAGTAACTGTAAACTAAATAAACCTTTCCTTCCTTCATGTTGAGTGTCAGATATTTGTTCCAGCAGTGAGAGAAGTGTAACTGAGACATCTGGGTTAGATGCTTTCATCACAGGAACATGAGGTGTGGCAGAGCTACTTGCTTTGAGATAGAATTAAGGAGCAGTAGTAGAGAGAAAGGAGTCACCTTAGCACATACAGTACTCAAGGTCATGTATGTGTGATACAAGGAGACCCAAAGATGATTTAATAATCAACTTCTTTGGCAGCTAACTCTTGAGCCAATCAAGGTGACAAGTGAAATAAAACAAAATAAAATGGAAAACAAACAAAAATCAAATAAAACAGAAAGCAAAAGAAGTTGCATAATTCCAAATGACAGTAGCACAGCAGACATCCCTAGTTCAAGGTTTAAGAAAAGTGAACAGAAAAATCAGACCAAAGCATTGCTAAAATACCTGGACCCAAAACTCTGTAGCTCTGGGTAGAGCATCCAAGACACACTATGGTGACAGAGGAGTACCAGTGTACTGGGGCCCCTTCTCCAAGTTGTCTTGTCGCTGCATCCGCATGTCTTCTCTTGCAGCTCATTCCCCTCACAGCCTGTGCCTATCCCTGGCAAATGCCAGGAGGTCCTGGCATATCTGCAACTTTGGCAGTCCTGTGGAGTCTTTGGCTTTATTTGCACAATCTCCTGCACTGAACTCACCAGAAATCCTAGTCTGACCTTGCAGGCCTCTGATATCTAGGTAGAAGCCTTCCTGACCTCACAGCTCTGACACATCCCATGCTTATAAATCCTGCAGTGTTGGGATGACACAAAGGTCTGCTGACAACCAGAGCAGTAGCTAGGTCCTTAGAAACAGGGAAACAATAAACCTGGTGCCTGGAAGGCCAAGCACCGCACAAGGAGCCCCTGGGGAGGTGTTCTCTAGGAGACCCTTCCAGAGCAGGTGGCCCAGGAAATACTTCGTCACATCAAAGGCTGGCAGCTTTGAGCTCTTGAGTCTGTTGTATAGGATCTCACTTGTTCCTGCAATGACTTCAAGACACTTTTCCTCTTGTCCCTGTATGAAACGCATAGTTTCTTTACATTTTGTTTTTACAATCTAATTTTGTCAGCATTTGCCCATGAAGCAGTAAATACATTTGTGTTGAGAACTGGCCATCTATGCATATATATATGTGTGTGTGTGTGTGTGTGTGTGTGTGTGTGTGTGTGCGTGTGTATCTTCTTTAATATTATCCTCTTTAAAAATACTGTGCTAGAAAACTGCTTATCCAAGTGCACAGGAATCAACTATGCCCATATCTGCCTTTCCAGCCTCCCTTCCCAACCTCCCCCATCTTTAAATTACTCCTCTTTCACATACCTCACTTCCTACCATTTACATCTATTGTACTCTTTAACTTGTTTTTATTTTGAGTACCTTATATAAAAGAAACAAATCAGTGTTTAGTCTTCCATGTCTGTAATATTTCACTAAATATTATGGTCTCAAAATTCATCACTTTTTAGCCAAGGATTGAAAATTGAAATTTTCTTTGACTGAATAAAACTCTGCTGCACTTATCTACCCTATTTGCATCATCCAGTTGCCTGCTGGTGGGATGTAAGCTGCTTCCAGACTTTGCCATTGTGAGTTTTGTTGCTCTGAGCAAGTGCATGCATGTATCATTATACGACAGTGTTTGACTATTTTAGGAACGTGCCTAGGAAATGTACACATGGATCAAATGGAAGTTTTATTTTTTGTTTTGGAGAAATCTTCAAAGTAAACTTCATGTTTCTCATATTAATCATCTTCACCAGAACTTTTTATTTTATTTTGTGGCTTTGGTAACGCAAAAATTGTTTATTTTTCTGCTGTTTTCATTATTTATTTGTTTGTTTATTTTTTATTTATTTATTTTGTTTTTGCAGAACCAGGGATTAATCTCAGGTCTTTGTACTTGCCAGTGAAGCGCTTATTCTACTGAGGTATCTCCCTGGCCCTCTTGCTGATGTTATTATGTATTTGATATTAGGTCTTACTATGCAGTTCAGACTCATAGTGATCCTTCTGTTCTCAGCCTCCCCAGTGCTGAGGTGACAGGCATTTGCCACCATGCAAAGTGTCAGTGGCCAGCTCAATGTGCCCAGGGTGGGAATGGCAAGACCTGTGGTGCCCAGGCTACAACCCCTCCCCCTGTGCCTGCCTAAGCAGGCATTTAGTCAGCTGAGCTATCTCACTGGCCATTTGGGTAATGAAAATTCTAACTGCAGTAAAATGAAATCCTTTGATTTAAATTTCCCTACTGAGTACAGATGCTGAATTTGCTTCAGTACTTATTGGAAATTTGAGTATACACTGAATCTATAAACATGTTTTTTATCCTTATATCTATTTATTTAATGTTTTATGTGAATTAACTTGGTCACAACGTATAGTTTTACTGATTCTTGAATTCTGTTTATAAGTGGCTTGTAGGGAATTTTTCATCCTGATTTACCCTGGATATAGCTGTAGTTTTCTTGTCTGTCTGCATATGTAGTTTTTCTTTTCCTTTCTTTTTCTTTTTCCTTTTTTAAACAAATATTAAGGTAGTGATGGTTTCATGGAAAGACTTTGTCAGTTACTTTTCCCTCAATTTCACAGGGAGGACTGGAGAAGTACCAGTGTCAGTGCTTCTCTGAAGTTTTTATAAAATACAGCAGTGAGCCTGGCATTGTAGAACATGCCTGTAATCTCTGAACTCAGGAAGCTGAGGCATGAGGATTATTGCAAGTTTGAGGTCCTCTTGGTACAAAGTTAGTTCAAGGTCAACCTGAACTGCATAGGAAAATTCTTTTTCTTTTCCATTTATTTTTATTTTATTAAAATACAAATGTCAATCAGACAGTTTCAAGACACCTTAACCATACAGATTTGATGAATTAATACATTGCAAACTGTTTTCATAACATTTTGGTATTGTACAAGGTGCATACATGATATTACATTTACAGATATTATTTTAGCAGATATCTCTTATCAGTGAATTAAGAGTGTAGTTGCTTACTTATCTTATTTTTTTTTACCTGAATTATACCAAAAATTCAATAATTATTTACCTAGTGGATGACCATGGTACTAAAAGCCGACATAATATCCTGTCCAACCACCATTAGTGCAGATCTTGCCTCTCGTAGAATTATGTAGAAGCACAGCGTTATCTATCCCAACTGTACTGTCTATACACACACATCATGATTTTTTCTTTCTACAACCCTTCCTTTGTCTACACCTGTCAAAAGTGGGCACTCCATTGACATTCAACTTGGGTGCTTGAACTCAACACCACAATCCAACACAGGCCAACATTCTGCAACCATAGTGAGTTATTCGAAGAAATTGTCGACTCAGCTTAATATTATGGGCTCACGATGTATACTTCATTTTTATACTTTTCTGCTGGATGGTTAAGACCTAGACAGTCTCAACTTCAAACCAAGAATGATCAAACGACACAAAGAAGGCCACTATATATTGGTCAGGGGAAAAATTCAAGAGCAAGAAGTAACACTCATAAATATCTATGCACCAAACACAGAAGCACCCAACTATATAAGACAAATCTTAAGGGACATGAAAAACTTAATGTCTAAGAACACTATCTTAACAGGAGATCTTAACACACCCTTATCTCTAAAAGATAGGTCAACCAGACAAAAAATTAGCAAGGAAGTCGCAGAACTGAACCAGAGCTTGGAACAAATGGACCTGGTGGACATATACAGAGTGTTCCACCCAACCACAGCTGAATACACATTTTTTTCAGCTGCACATGGGTCATTTTCCAAAATAGACCACATACTAGTCTAGAGGTCATGCCTAATTATATGCAAGAAAATAGAAATTATCCCATGCATACTATCTGACCACAATGCAATGAAATTGGAAATAAATGACAAAAGAAACCAGAAAAACCCGCTAAATTCATGGAAACTAAACAACACCCTACTCAGCAATCAATGGGTTGTAGAAGAAATTCAACAAGAAATTCAACAATATCTACAATTCAATGAAACTTCAAGTACAACTTACCGGAATTTATGGGATGCGATGAAAGCAGTTCTTAGAGGGAAAATAATAGCTATAAACTCACACATTAGGAAAACAGAAAGGGAACAAATTAGCACCTTAATATTGCACCTCTGACAACTAGAAAAAGGAAAATTCTTTATGAAAAAGAAAAAAAATACAACATAGCAGTGAATCCTTGGGTTTTTAGTTGATAGAGCTTTTATTATTGTATAGATTTGAGTACCTATTACTGATATATTCAGAGTTTCTATATATCTTTTTTATTCAATTTTTGTATCTAGAATTTATTCATACTTATAGATTCTCCAATTTATTCAGTATAAATTTTCAAAATAGTTTATTATAATTCTTAGAGATTGTTAGTCTGCTTCATTTCTAATTGTATTGGTGTAGGCCTTTTCCTTCTTTCTTTCAGGAAGGTTATCTAAGTGTTCATTAATCAAATTTATTATTCCAATTATTTCATACATTGATCTTTTGAAATTTTATTCTCAATTTCATTGATTTTCTCCAATACAGTCTAAAATATGGTGACCTTCTTTGTCTCTTCTGATGACTTTTGCTCTATGGTCACTTGGCTGGCAATTAGAATAGCTACTCTCCCTTGATTCCAGGATCCAGGTAGATGGAGCTTTCAGACTGTGTCTTTCACCATCAGTCTGTGTAATTTTTCTGATGAGAAGTGACTTTTCCAGACCAATATAGTTGAATTTTGTTTTCTGATCCCATTGGCCACATTGTCTTTTAATTCAAGGATCACGGCCATTTACAATGAGCATTCTGGAAAGGTGTTTACCCATTTTTGTCATTATTATTCAGTATTATTTTTCCCAGGCTGATTAATTTTCCTGCTTTCCAAGTTATTCTTTCTTCTCCTTTTTTTTTTTTTCTATCAAGTTTAATGTATTCTTTCCTTTAGGTTTTTGGTGATGTTGATCTCACCTTTTCTGCTTAGGATTACCTTGAATATTTTCTTCAATATTGGTTCAGACCTCAGGAATTTTTCAGATACTCTGTCTCATAGAAACTCCTATCCTCCATTATTTTAAAGGAGGAATTTTAGGAAATAGTGATTTGGTTTAGTGATTTTTTTTTTAAGGTCTTGAAAAATCTTGCTCCAAACTTTGAGTTTAAACACTTTAAAATTAGACTTTAAAGGTTGTGTTCAGAAATCTTCTGTTATGCTGATAAATTTGGTTTGATGTGTTACTTGATGCTTTCTTTAACATTGTTTTAGAGTTCTCTGCTCTGAATTTCTGAGGTTTGGGGTTATAATGTATCACATAGAGGGGTGATATCCTTTCTGATCATATCTATTTGTGATTCCACATTTCTTGTTTAACTAGGTATTCACTTTGCTACTTTGTTTTTGAAAACTTGCTGCAATAATTTCAGTGAATAACTTTTTAACTATTTTTAAATATATTCAGTACAGTGTCTACAAGGTCTCACTGCACAGATTGGACTCATAGCGATCGTCCTGTTTCCAGCCTCCCAAGCTCTTGGATGAGTATGGTGTGCATCACCATACTCAGTCTCAGTCTCTATCTCAGCATGCCCCGGGGTTACAGCTGGCATGGCATGCTGGGGATTGAATCCTGGTCCCTCCACCTGCCTAAACAGGCTCTTCAGCCCACTGAGCTATCTGGCCAGCCCTTAACTTTTTAACTATTTGTTTCCCTAGGAACAGTTCATTAATTCCTAGAATTCTTGAGCTTTCTCCTTTATTCATCATATTGAGCTCTTGCATCATTTTCTAGTTGTTTTCTTTCTGAACATCAGTGAATAAATGATACACTACAGAAACTTCATCTTCAAATTCATGTGTTTGATCTGACTAATCTTGCTTCTTAATAGAATTTTCAGCCTTTTCATAACCTCTAATTCTTAATAAAATGTTCATTTGATGCTGCTTCATTTGCACCATTCAGCTGCTTATTTAGGCATGTTTTAAACTCATTAATCATTTCATTACTCACAATATGTAGCTATTTATTTACATCTTTTTACAGTTATTGAATATCTTAATAATTGCTTCTTTCATTTGTTCCCTAGTCTTAATTTATTTTAATTATTTATTTTGTGATTTCCTTGGAAATTAATCCATTTCAATGCTAAGTCTCTGTACATGGGCTGGTGACTTGGGAGTCCTTTTGCTATCATCAAAGATTCTTTGCCTCATTCCTAGGGGGAAACCATGAAACTCTGTAAAAGTATGAAAGATAGCCATGCTGATTTTAGGTGGGCTTTGATTCCCTTCCTAGCTTTCCTACTTCCTGTACCATGCCTATCCACCATCAGAGGGGGTCTGGTGGCTAACCCTTCTCCTCCTCCTGTGGCTGCAGGAGTACACCACAAACTCTGTGAACATGGCTGTTTTGTGCATAGGGACTGGATGCTCGCTGCAGTTCTCATTCTCAGCCAAGGTGGATTCTTTTCTGGGTTCCTCTTAGCCAATCTTCTGAGCTGCTGATTGCTCAGAGTTTTTCTCTCCCACCACTCCAAACCTTTCTTAGCTCTTTCCAGAAATCATTTCTAAGAGCATCTGAAGCATACAGGTGCTTCATAATTCAAGCAATGGCTCTACTTCTTCCAGGACAGTTTTCTGTATTGGTCAGCCTTTATGGATGGAATCAAACTTATGATTTCACAACTTGAGGGAACAAAAGCTACTTTACTTCCTAATAGTACTTTTAGGGATCTGGTGTATCATTGATTAGCTTAAAGTCAGAAACATCACCGTAGACAGGTATGAGAGAATCCTTCATTCAAGGTTCCTAGTTCTTGATATCTGAGAACCACAGCAGGGGGGTGCTGGCCGACACAAAGGGGTCAGAGGAGGAATATCTATTGTACCAACATCACAAGCCTCTATGTTGAGGACACACCCAGAAATGCGCTTCACAAATCTCCTAGGAGGTCCCGAGGCAATGAAGTTGACAATTAAGCTTCATAGTCATAGATTAGTCTTCCAAATTTTCTTTCTCTCTTTCTCTCTCTCTCTCTCTCTCTCTCTCTCTCTCTCTCTCTCTCTCTCTCTCTCTCGGTGGAACCAGGGATCAAACTCAGGACTTTGCGCTTGCCAGGGAAGCACTTATTCTACTGAGCCATCTCCCTGGCCCTACATATTTTCAATGTAAGTAATTCTTTAAAAAATATTTTAACGCCTCTTAATACAGGCTGTATAGACTCACTATACATGACCATTCACACATCGCTAGAACCTGTGGCTATATCCACTCATATCATGAATAAACACAGATATGATTAAAGATCTTAAAAAGGGAGTTTTAAAAATTAAGTTTAAATTAAATTTCTAGGAGCAATATCATTAAGGTGTGAAGCAATAATAACAGCTCTACTTTTATTATAATAACATTTCAGACTGGGAAGGAGCTTATATGTGCAGGTACCACACATCCGCATACAAAATGTTCTATGGTTTTCCTCTGACAAAACTTCAAAGCTTTGGCAGAATCAACTTTAAAGGTTCCCTAGTGGGACAATTAGCACTTTCAGATCTTCTAATTAATAACTGAGAACATTGCACTGAAGTGGATTTAAATTCTAATTCTAAAAAGTTTTCCCAAAACTGTGGTACAACTTTAGCTTTCCAAATAGCCATTACTGAGCTCTCTTGTAGTTCAGTACTGCCAAATCATCTTTGAAGACAACACCGTGAGAGTGAATTTCACTTAGTGGCATTCTAGCACGTGATACAAAGGATGGGGATGCATGGAAATTTATGTGCTGTGGAGTCGTCTAACAACGCAGAGCATTTACTATTTATATTATTCATGGATATAAAAGATTATATCAATTCATAGTTAATTAGCTTCAGAAATATTGTAGGGAATTTACAAAATGAAACCATTTTTCAGCCAAAAGATAGTGAGTGATATTTATAAATATGGGTTGAAATGTCTGTGTTCATTTATTTGCAATATTTTATTATTTATCTATTTATTTAATGGATTTAGTACAGGGCAACTCACACTCATAGTGATCCTCCTGTTTTCAGCTTCCCCAGGCACCACCACGACTGGGTTCTGTGGATGGCTCCACTCTTTTGGGGTCAGGGATGACACGGCATGTGGTGCCAGTGACTGAACCCCGGCCCCTGCTCTTGCCTATGCGGGCGCATAGGTTGCTGACCTATTTTGCTGACGCTGCAATTTTTAAAATTAAGAATCAATATAAAATTATAAGGACCAGCCAAATAGCTCCTGGGATTAAAGCACCTGATTAGGCAGATGAAGGGGCCAGGAGTTTCATCGCTGGCCTGCACTGCCTGCCTTGCCCCTAGGACATGCTGAGATGGTGGTGACCGAGAGTAGGCTTGGTGGCATGCGCACCTTTAATCACAGCACTTGGGAGACTGAGAAACAGGAAGGATCACTATGAGTCTGGTGTGCGTCCTGAGACCCTATAGATTTTGTACTAAGTACACAATAAATAAAAACTTATAACTGAAATATTTACAAAATAGTATTGAACATATTCTTTCTATCATAGTGCATTATAATTATAATCATATTAATATTTTTATACTTCATGAACTTTACTTATAAGACAATTTTAGACAAGTGATTTTCTGATTTACCATATATGTCAAGACCTATATAACTTCTCAGTTTTGAAAATTCTAAGGAGATTGGTGATTTTTGGACTTTTATTTCAGTGTTACATTCTCTTTTTCTTTTTGTGATCAAACTCAGGACCTTGCACTTGCCAGGCAGGTGATTATGCCACTGAGCTGTATCCCCAGCCCCTAGTGTTACATTCTTAATAAAATATATTCTGAATTTTGGGAGTGAGGGCTGGGTATCAGGATTTTTAGCAGTCATAGGATTTTTAGTAATGAGAAAAAATATAAGTTCATGCACTCAATAAATGTTTATGAAGTACCTCTTGGGGACACAGAGGAAATAGAAACATATAGTGATCTTGCTTTAATGTATTTTATACTTTAATGGCAATGTCATCAAGAGAAATCTGTCAGTGACATATTTGGACAGAGCTATCTATTTTTTCATAATTTGAAGATGTATGAGAATTTTCTGTTCAAATCACACATGGCTAGTGGGTTATGTAAATTACACATGGCTAGTAGGTTATGTAAATTTATAGTAATTAATAACATTTACATTTCAAAATGAGTTATGAGCTAAATTTAATAGGTTAAAATTGCTGGAACAAAGGCCTGTGATAAGTACTTCCAGAGTGGAATCATAAAATTTTAATTACTATGAACTAAGATGTAACTACTCCAGCACTCCACCATTACTTAAAACATACAAGAGAATAAAAAGACTATTAGTTATGGTTGAAATCTGCATTGTGTGGCCAACCTTAGATTATTGTGCTGTTTTATAGAGATTGAGATCTATTTACAGGAATGAATTAGTTCTACTTTGAGAAAAAAGCCATACGTTTTATTCCCATCGTATAAGATAATATTCAAACAATAAACAAACATTTATTTAACTGGTTGTTTTTACACATAATCTATAAGGAGTATTGTAGAGTGATAACGATGTGGTTTTTATAAAAAGCAGTCATTTAGCTTTTCCAGATCGATTTTTGTTTCTTTGTACATGCATTTCCCTCTGTGAATTTTGATGTGTTTTTTTTTTCTTTTTCTTTTTTGCCTTTAAAGGTAAAATACAGGGAGCTGGGAGATAGCTCAGTGGAATATGTGCTTTCCTGGCAAGCACAAGTGCCTGAGTTCAATCCATGTTCTGCCAAAAAATAAAAAAATAAAATACAATGCAATGTGAAAACATTGCCCCCCCCCCCGTGGCATATTGCATGTGCTTAGTGAATATTAACTTGTGTGTTGTTTCTACAGTCTTTTAATGGTTATATTAATACTATAAGAGTATTTTTATTTATAAAATATACTTCATTAAATTTAGACAGCATGTTAGTATTATTGAAAATGAACTGAAAGGAAATTATTGCATTTCTTGGAATAAAGTTAATTCTGTAGAAAATCACAAATTGATGTTGAGATTAACTTAAGTTGGAAAAAAAATCTCAATATAAATACAAATTCCAGTTAGGATTGCAATGTATTGAGCAAAAACCCGTTTCCCCTTGTCAGGTGGAAGGATACCGCAATAAACAAATGCTTGAGAAGATGTAAAATTCCACTATGAACAGATAAACAATTATATTTAGTAATTTCTTATATTATTTGGTCTCCTACAATGACTCAGTGAAGAAGAAACGTTCTGTGTATTGCTGAGGAAATAAGGAACAAAAAGAACATTGAGCTCCAAGGAAGACTAGTTTTTGAAATGGGTAAACTCTCACCTGTG
The DNA here is from genome assembly GCA_004027165.1 of Ctenomys sociabilis. NCBI lineage: Eukaryota > Metazoa > Chordata > Mammalia > Rodentia > Ctenomyidae > Ctenomys > Ctenomys sociabilis. The sequence continues at coordinate 84,618 of PVKA01001037.1, forward strand.
ATTTCCAAAAGAATTTTCTGGTTCTTGACGGGCCCAAACCATGAAGCAAAGGGAACAGGAAGAAGAATTGCAAGACTAAGAGTCATAAAGCCGGAGGAGGTTACAGCAGGAGAGAGATTTTTATCTTTCACAGTTATTTATTGACCTCTAGAGATCAACTTTGTTTCCCATTAAGTAGCTGCCTCTGTGCCCTACCCTATAACCTGTCTGTAATTACCTTTAATTGAGGAAAATAAGGTGTCTGTTAATGTATTTAACAGCTAAGAACATAACAATGATGATTTAAATTATGATAATTTTTTAACTGCTAATGGTTAAAAGGAAAATAAAAAAGCTGAAAAAGAGACTGGTTAAAGAATGATTAGCAAAGATTAACGGAATGATTGCAGAAGGTCACTCGGATCTGTGGTACTCTGTGGATAGCACCTTCAACCTATATAAGAACACCATGGAAATAGTGCAGACTTTATATAGCTTTTCTGCCAAAGAGCTTATGTCTTTGGCCTCTTCAGGAGCACACACGACATTGTGATATGTTTGCTGCCAATTTCTACCTCCAAGGATGATTTTATTTTTAAAACCCTTTATTTTCCTTTTGGTATAGGTGCTGTCATTTTATAACCACTTCTCTTCATGAATACACTTCTGGGCAAAAAATGTGAAGGACATTAACTAGACAGTACAATATAAAAATTCATAACAAGGAAGTATTTAGGTATGATAATTAGCTATGTGGAAACTACAAGTGAATACACAAGACAATTTTGAGGTGTTCTGGAACAGATTAAGTTTTTTTTTAAGTCTCACTGGCACCTTACCTTGATTTCCTCTTAATTTTTATTTCTTCTTAAAATACACAAAAATGATCAAGGTATTCATACAACTGAATGATAAACTGGTATTAATAGCCATGTGAACTTACTAAGTGAGGTGACCACTCATTAATTCAGAGAACAGTAGAGTCACTATTGTAAGCTTTTGCTTATGTTATTGTTCTGAGATAATTTCAGTAATTTTATGTTAATCTTTCAAATAAAAATTCTGATATCTTATATTGTAAACATTTAACTGAATTATTATATGTATGATTTCTCCATATATATTTAATCAGTTTACAAGAAATAAAACTTCCAATACAATATGCTCTTGCAGCAAATCAACTGTATATACATATAAAATTGTCATATGTAACACATATGAATTAATTGAATGAAGAAAATATCTTTACTGTTTAGTTTATAGAACACACTGTACTAAGTGTATGCTATACATCTTTATCTATTTATTCTAATAGGGTGGGCTTTGGGTCAAAATTCTTTTCATTTTCACAGATAGATGGGTGGATTATTAAATAAGATGATTTATGTGACTTACCAGCTTTCTACAAGGCAGAGGCAAGAGGATCAAAATTTTGAAACAAGCTTAGAGATAGGTTATGTAGGTAGTTAGTGAAAATGTATTTACCTCTCTCTCTGATGGAGGGAGGAAGACACATGGAGAAAGACAGGCAGAGACAGAGACAAGAGGGAGAGGAGCAGAGGTCTCTGAGCCAGTGGGTGCCTGGGGACAACTCCTTATGAAGACCCTGGTGATAGTTGCTAGTACTCACATGTTCTTCTCATGGTGTTTTAGAACATATATTTCAAAGTAAATTTTATAACTTTCAGACTGAAGTCTAATATCCCACTTTTACGGTCATTGTATTCACTATATGTGTTCAGTAAATTTTGATTTTAGTGTTTTCAGTTCTGTAAATGTATAGATTTTTAATTTAAAATTGTGTGAAATTATGTGATTCCCCTTAAATAAAAATATAATTAATTTTGAAAACTAAAATGTAGAAATCTTTACTAAAACTCAGAATAAGTAGACTACATTAGGCTTAAAGTTTTGTTGGCAGAACCGGGGATTGAACTCAGGCACTTGTGCTTGCCAGGCAAGCACTTATTCCACTGAGCCATCTACCTGGCCCCTAGTTTCACATATTTTAAAACTCCATTTGATGATGGAGGCCAAGGTGAAAGTACATATCATATTGTCTAGGTTTCTGTTTTTAGGATGAAGAAAGTCAGCCTTGTCATGAAAATGATTTGATTTTATAAATTTGACCATGGTTAAAACATAAAAATAATATTCAGAATAAATTATCTGCAAATTTCCACGTCTGCCATCTTCAAGGCTTAATTTTCAGTTATATAAATGTTAAATTAAATTAATAAATATAAATTCATTCCCACACTGAATGTCAGACCAAAATTTTTATTTGCATTATGACCGTAAAAGCTGGATTTTCAACTTGACTGGCTTGAGTGCTACCTCCTGGACTACTAGCAAGGCCCACTCCTGGGCTTGTGCGGATCACTTGGGAGACACTGCCCTCGACGCAGCCTGTGCTTAGGGATGCCTTTCTCTCTGGTTCTCCTGCTCTATGCTAGAACCTCAGATCCCCAGAACCATCAAGCCAGGCTTCACTATGCCCTTCTATGATGACGTTTCTGCCTAGAGGGAGGCAATAATGGGTGAAACCCAATAGGTGTAGGATTAAGCATGGCTCAAGTAGATGTTTTGTGATGTCGAGCTGTCAAGAAATGGGATATAACCTTTCATTGGATTGTCAACCTCATTGGTTTGTGCACTACATAAGGTGCTTTAATAAAGCACACATGTTCCAGATGTGTCATGGAAATGCGACTGTAGAATCTACACTTGGAATCAGCCCCTTTCTCTCTAGTGCTGTTCTGCACTTGGGCCCCTGGCTCCAAGACCTGGGCTATGCTGCGCCACCATGACCTCCCAGGATGTCTTGCCATGATGCCAGCTAATCCTGGACTGTAAGCCATGTAAGCCTCTTTACCTTGAAGCCTTCATGAGAGGAAACCTGCAAAATCAAAAATTAAAGAGATTCCTCCTTCAAGATGGGTACACTAAGTGGTTTGTTTTATCTCTGAGTGCAGGAAGTTGTGCTGCAGAAGGGTCCTTGTTCAACCTGTATCCATCCCTCAGTTTAGAAGTTTTCAGAACAGAAATTTGGAAAGGTTTGGAGATGCAAGAAGGAAGCTGGAGAATGCTGAAGGTAGAGACTGATGGGTGCTTCATCCCAGGAATCAAAGGACTGGAATTCTGAGAGGAACGTGGACAGCGAAGCCAGGCCCAGTAAGTTTTAGAAAGAGGATTCTATTTGGGATTGGAGAAGAGGTTGTGCATGTAATGCTCTGGCAAAAGATTTCAACAATTTGTCCTGAGACTTTATAAAAGGTAGGGACTGAATGATCTGACAGAGAAAATTTCAAGCCAGGCAACATCCTGTCTGCGGCATGGGTACTGCAGGATGCTTTTAGCCAGATGTATAATGAGAACTAGGGATAAAAAACAAAGCAGGAGTCTTTGAAAAAACTTTTCACTCTGAATTAACTGTGTGTAAAATTGGGACCAAAAAAGGTAGAGTCATGGAGGTTAGTATTCTTAAATATACGCCAAGTACTTTGATGACAAGAAGAAAGATGCTTCCAGGCCATCTCAGAAGTCAGCATGACTTGAACTGTTCACCTATCACCAGCTCAAGATTGTAGAGGTATGCAAGTTTCACTCATTTGAGAAGAGTGTTGTCCTTCTACAGGTGTGTTGCCAAAGTAAACTTCAATCCATAGGATTGATTTCCTGGTACTTAGACAATCAGGCCCTTAGAGGTCACTCAGCTATGGTACAATGGGGGTTTGACAAGTGATTGTAACGGTCCTGAGCATCCTCCAGGTGATGCTAATTTTACTGGAACACAGAATGCAAGAGTTGTGGCAAGAGAGAGGCTTCTGACCAGATTTCTGATAAAGCCCAGAAGGCTAAGCAACCAAAGAGTCTCAGAGAAGAAAGTGCAGAAAGCTCCAGAATGATTTTGAAAGCATGTTGGCCACTTTGACAAGTCAGATATGCCAGGAACATAAAATGTTTGTCAAGAACAGCTGAGCCAACTCAAGAGAGACCACATGGGGTACAGTCAGAAAGACATCAAGTTGTTACTACCCAAGCTCTTAGGAACTCACAAATCACCACCAAGAACCCCAGATGTCATGCATGGAGCTATGGGATTTAAAAATCCCTGGGCTTTCACATTACTTTTTCTAATCTCTCCCTTGGATAGGGAATACTTATTGTGAACTATGTTATCTGCAAATGTAAAATCTTGTAAAGTTTTAAGGGTTTATCAGGAACACTTGTGGAAGAGTCTTTGAACTTAGACTCTTGAGCAGAAATGTTAAGACTTTCAGGAAGATGAGTGTGTTTTTGGCTGGTTACAAATTGGTAGATATTGCTAGGCAGAACTCTGACAACCTCTCATCTGTTTCATCAACTGCACCTCTGCTGGACCCAAATGTCTCCTCTGTTCACCAGGTCAGTGCATTTCCTCCTTTGAGGCTGCAGAGGAGGAATTTTCTGAAGTGCCATGCATTTCTTCCATCCTAGATCACTTGTTCGTTTACAATAATCGCTGCTTTTCTTTTCACAGTAAAATACTCTCAATTATAGTATCTTTAATTGACAGGCCTCCTACCTAAACAAAACCTTACCCACATTATATGCTCAAGGAAAGTATGTTTGTAGAATGAAGGGGTAAATTCACTCACTGAGTCCACTGTGTGTATGTGTGTGTGTGTGTGTATAACTAAATTCTGCACTTTCTCTCTTCTCTAAAACACAAAATGCACAAGTTTGTGGTCTTTGTTCAAACCACTATCCTTAGCACTTGGAGAAGAACCTCAATAACAAATATTTGCTAAATTAATTAACAAAAGGTCTTGGCTTTTTCCTCCCTAGTGGGTCACTGAGCACCACCTAGCACAGTACTTGGTATGCACTAGGCACTCTGGGGAACTGCTGTGCTGCCAAGGGCTGCATTAGCCCTCCACGGGGCCTGGCCCAGAGGTGGTCTCTTTCAGGATGAGTCTGATCTTTCAGAAGGTAAAATTGAGCTGAACCTAAAATGACAGCTTTGGGCTTCCTAAATTTCTTTCTCAGGAGGTTGCAAAGGTAAATTCTAATGATTTATCTGGCCCAGGAAGAGCTCGTATCTTTTATCGACAGCCAGCTTTTATGTCTAATCTTGTCAATTTATCTCTTACAGTTTCAGTATTCCTATCATCTCACATCTTTGAGGAAAATATGAATTCAGAATATTATGGATGGATCAGGGGACACATGTGGCTTTTCTGTTCACTTTACCTTCCTGCACCATGGGAGCAGGTTAAATCCTTAAAGGACACATTTTTAAACATGTCTTGTACTTAGCTATATGTGAAACTGGCATACAAATTCTGGCAAGAGATGAATAGACAAAGTCTTTATTATTACTTGGAAGATAAATTAGAAGTTAATTTCTAATTTTGCCACATTGTATTGAAAAATCTTAAATTTATTCACTATAAGGTGGATTCAGAAGGAGTCTAATCTCATGGTATGACATGAGGACAGCTCTAGGAATATTTGTGACAAATGATTATTTTAATTGCTTTCAAAATTATGATTCACCGAAAAAAATGAAAAAATATGGATAACGCTTCATCACTACTGTCACATAAGTGCTAAGCTGTGAGCAAGATCCTGCAACACCTAGAGTCAGTCACCTCCTCTGGGGAGAGGTTCCACAAGGCTCCTAATGGCTTTTCAAGCTCTGATTTGGCACTCTGGCTCCTTCGGTATATCCACTCCTCATGTTTCATGTTCTATATGGAATTCTATATTTACAATGCGTTTCAATACTTTGGAATGTTTGATGTTACTGTATTCCCTGCTTTTCTACTTTAGAAATAAATACCTGAGTGCCGATGCCAATTGTTAAACTCTTAACTATTACTTGGCAATAATGTAATTTGGCCATAATGCTCAATTAGAGACTTGTTAATTTAATCATCATAGTGTGGTTAATAAACCCATTCCTGGACTTGGAACTGTGGAGTTATTGATAATGCCCTCTCTCTATGAGAAATATACTTCCCTAAATTGATAGAAAAGAACTAATTCTCTGTATAAAACTACATAGTGCTAAAAAGTCCTTATTTGTGAACATATGTGTCAAGAAACTAGGTATTACAGTCCTGATTTTAAGTATAGGGATTAAATCATGCTATCTATTTTACTCTTTTCTCTTTTTTTGTTGGAAGTTGTTATTTTCCTTTATATTTTCCAAGTTGTTTTCTCATTATTTTCTGGGTGCTTAGACTCACATTTTGATTTAGTTGCTCATTGATTATTTTCAATGCAATGTGATTCTTCTTACCTTTTCAACTTAATATTTTTAATTTTATTATTGAAAAACTAGACAGTGATAAAGGACTGTATACACTAAAAACTGAGTGATTTTTACATTCAAAATGTAATCGTGGACATGCAGATTGCACAGATTTAAATAATACATGTACATTGAACAAGCATAAGACTAATTTTTATACTTGGCAGGAAATACTTCACTCGGAAGAGAATTTTACCAATAGTACTAAGAAAAAAGATTTTAGCATTATTCTCTGTTATTCTGTTCAACCTGAAAGAACATTATTATTGTGTTCAAAGAAAGATACCTCTATTGTTTTATCAGTAGAAACCAAATATTAAGGAAAAGCAGAAAAACAATCGCTGTCCATGGCAGACTGTCCATGTTCCCCCGGGTGCAGATCTCTGGCTATGGATGCACTTGCAGAATAAGGAAATGGGATTGTTAACTCCAGACTCAAAATTTTTTCCACAATGTGAGTGGTTAAGGAAAATATAGGTACAAATGTTGAAAAGGAGAAGTGCAGAACCCAAAGCATCAAACTAGGCTTCTGATTAGTCTAACAGATACTGTCCAAAGCAAGAGATGTCCAAAAAAAATGAGTTGAACATTGGACCAATGTTGACAGAGAAATTCCCATGCATTTTCAGATGAATGAACACCAGAGTTCATGAAGAAGAGATTTAAAAATTGTTTAATTAGTTGAAATAAATTTCTTTAAGAGACTCTGCAGTGTACAATTTATGTTTCCACAGCTGTAATAGCCCTTTCTATTCCCAGTCATAATGAATTTATTTATTCTTGTATAAAAACTAAACACTTTCTTCAAAGTAGATGTGGACTTTCTGACCATTTTTATGATGTATTTATTGTATAACACAGATTATACATAATGGTCACATTTGTTATTTAGAATTTTTATTTTTTTACTGTTCACTTCCCTCCTTTCTGCCTCTTCCTTTTGTATACAAGAGCTTTGTTTCCATTTGTCTTTCTTTTTCTATTGTATTCTTTTTTTTGGTGGAAATGAAGATTGAACTCAGGCCCTTGGAACCTGAATGCCCATCCGCTGATGAATGGATAAGAAGATGTGGCTTTATTTAATATAATAGAGTACTACTTTGACATGAAAAATGATAAACTTGAGATACAGACAACTAAATGGATCCACATAGAGACCATACTTTTTAATGAAATTAATAGAATAAATATGTAAATATTGCATTATTTCTCTGGTGTGAGAATCCAAAAGTGTAAATAAGAACCAAAACATTGATGTGTTAATAAACCACTTTATTCCCTGCTCTTTATTATGAGCTTCATTTTCTTTCTTAAAAATTTAATTGATAGCCCCAATTTATGTACACTATCATTAAATTGTTTTAGACCTTTTGTATATTGGTTTCTTGAAGTCACCATTCAATTTTGTGTGGCTTTCAGCATATTTTTCTTTCCCAATACTTTGTCTTTTATTTACATAATAAACAGAAATTCTTTAGTGATACTGACTTTAAATGGCATTTTCCCTATCAGAATATAACACTCGCTGATACATCACTCATTGTTATTTGTTTTCATTAGCAGATCCACAACTAAATAAGTCACCCATTAACTTGCAGAAACATAGGTTCTGGATCTGATTGCCTCCCAGGTACAGCTGCATGCACCTGTGCTGCACAGTGCCGGACTCTGTGTGTGGCAAGATCCTCCGCCATGTGATGAAGAAATAGCCAGTTGGCAGAAAAGTGACCATTTCTTGCCTTAGAATGTTTCTTATATTATTTGCACAATATTTTGTGATATATATCCTTTGGAAGGATGATATATTGCACAGTCCCCAGTTTCTCTATAACACTTTCCAATTAATTATTCAAAAATTTCTATATGTGTTGTTTTCAATAAATGCATAATTTAAGATTAGTAGGCATTTCATGGTTTCATTTACATTTTATATTTGGTGACATTTTGATTGTATTCATTTCAATATAATTTTAATATATTGACATTCACGTATTTCTTTCAGAATATTAATCATATTGTTTCAATCTTCTGTCTTTATCTGATTGCTAGCTTTTGTCTAGAATACATGTTATATAATTATCTTAAAATTATTATAATGCCATTAATAAATGTTTATTTCCATGAAATTTACTGTATCAACAAGTTACAGAAATGATAGGCACTCAAGGCATTATTTTCTTCACTGATTTAACTGATAGTTTTTGAGTTGGGCCCTGAAACTCTGGCCTTATTTTCTAGAAAAAAAAAAAGAAAAAGCTACTTTGAAAAATAGATAATGTCGCTGCCACCAACGAAAGGCCACTTCTCAGCATGTAATTCTGAGAACCACGGAATGGCTCGCACTGACACCAGCAAAGGGATTGGCTGGCCATTGCACTGGCTTTTCGGGAACTTGGAGCCGTACGTGCAGAGTCTAACCCTGGTCCATGCAGTTCTTCTGCCAGCCCCGTCACATTGCGATGGTCCTCAGTGGATCTTGATTGCCGATTCTTCATCCCACATGTGGGAAAGTTGCTCCACCTCACTGGGAAGGGTACATTCTCCTACTTGTGTTTTCTAAACCAGCCATGCCTGATTTCTATCTGTACTCCATTACTGAAATATCCAGGACAAATAAAGAGCTTTTTAAACACATTTCGAACCTTAGTTTCATTGTTGAAAAAAGACGACCCTATGTCTTTTGCTGCCTTCACAAACATATTACATCTTCTTTTTACAGAACATTTTCAATGTATATGAAGGAGAAGTAAAACACTTTCAGCATTTTGGTTACCTCTGGTTGCCTAGATTAGATTCCCAAAGGTGTAGACCTTTCTCTTCTCAAACATAATTAAAAACTTGGTCATGTGCATACCTATATTTGAGCAGTAAAGTGTTACCACAAACAAACACAGCACATCATTGGAAAACAAAAGAAATCTCGTTTCATAAGAAATCCATTTACATCCAATTGTTATCTACTTGTGGCCCACTGATGCGGCTCACCAACTACACTTTGCTGGCTGGTGCTAGTTGGAGGAGAGTGTGTTCCCAGCCAGCAGAGAGGGTTGACTGCTCCTCCAAACTCCATCACATTCAGGCTGTTTGTGGTGATGGTGAGAGAGATGCTTCTTGTTGTTAAGACATGGAAATGGTACACTGTCCTGTCTAACTTGATAAGAAGAAATGAACCTGAATAGCAAGTAAAAACCTAGGAAGATACACTCCAAGTTTAGTGAGAGAAACTTTTAAAATATAGGAACGCATTGTTATGAAACTTAAAAATTGTTTTGATGGACAGACAGGAATCAGAGTCTCTTGGAGAGATAAAAGCAGAGCTCTTGTTAGTGAAAGCTCAAAATGACAGAGGACGTCCCGGCAGGACCACCCAGGGGTTTGCATTGGGAGGAAGTCCTTGGAGGGAATCAGGTTAGCAAACCACGTAGTTAAACTCAATTTCTTAGGCTCTTTGAGGGTTGGCTGCTGTGAATAATTTTCAGGCTCTGGGAAGTAGGGGCTATTCCATACTTATTCCTGGCCCTGGAGCCATTAGGGCAAGGTGATTACTGTGCAGACTCTGAGAATCAACCAAAAGAAGGCCTTGGGCTCTGGTCTAAACCACCTGCTGGATGGGATGAATTGAATGACTGCAGACAACAAATATTGGTCAAGGCTGAAAATAAGCACAATGAAAGAATGTTATAACTGACCATTTAAAGTCTTGACATCAATTTAGAGTTATAATGAGTAAAGTATTTGAGAGGGAATAGTACAGGACACTTCTAAAAGTAAAGTATTAATTTCCCTACACAAGATAGAAAATATTTTATAATTAGGTTAAAGGAGAAATCAAGTAGAAGTGTATGTATGATGGACAATAAGAAAAATCCCCATAATATAGTATTACCAAAAATGCAGCTCAGGAATTTCTGGAGTCCTTAATATCGTCTTAGTGCAACTGAAAGTGTTTTAAATTATGAGTGATAGTTTTATAAATATCACAACACATGGATTATGTTTGAGTCATGGTGGCAGGTAAACCAGTTATAAGTTGAAGGATATAAACAAATTTTTATCTACCTATAATCTGAAAATTTCCTAAAATGGAGGATGTATGATTTTTCTCCTTAAGTTAGATACTTTTCTAAAATAATTCAAAGGAGAAGGGCATTTACTGGTTTACAAATTTATTATAAAAAATGATAGAGGTTAGTAACAGTAAGGTAGATGAAATGCCCATGGTGTGCGTGGGAAGAGTGCAGGGCAGACAGGCCTTCTTCTGCCTACCACCTTCGTGGACCAATAAGCCATGCAAATCTGAAGGCTGTAACCCTCCACCTTTCAGATTTTTAGGGCAGTTTCTTTTGGTCATCGGTGAGGAAGTCAAGCATTCTCTCTCTAACTTCCTGGAGGGCCAAGGAGGGGGCTGGAATTTCTCACCCTCTCTGCTCGTGGCAAGCACCTTCAGTGCACAGGCTGTGCAGGAGTTCCTAGACTCCAGTCACCTTCTTCACAGGGCAGAAGACAGCTCTCTTTTGGACAAAGGATTTTTAAGAACTTTGTGCCAGAGAATGGAGACAAAGACCAAATATATATTTTTCTATATATGAAAATGTCACGAAATCTTAGGCAAAGATAAGACAACATGATAGAATGATGAGGGACACGCTGGGTTGTTCTGCTTTCTTTCTGGTTTTGGAGCACTCCGCCACTGCGTGTGTTACTGGGAGAGGTAACCCCTGATTCTCACAGCCAATCAGTTTCTCTTACAAAGCAAAACAAATTGAAACAAAACAAAACAAAGCCCAGAAATGGAGGCAGAAAGAAGAGATCTTAGGGTTGGTTTTCCATGATTAAGAGGTACTCAGAGAGAACAGCCCTGTCTGTGGCAGTAGGGAAGGACCCTAATCTGGCTGCCTTTTAGGCCCTGTATCCTGTTTGATTGCTCTCCTGTTTTTATAGCCTTCCACCTAGTTTATCACCAGTTATTGACATTTCAATAACAATCATTGCTGCTTCACAGTCATGAGTTCACGTTCATTCACATTATACTATACAAACGTGTAGAAATATACCAATGATATTTCTTTTTGTGTATTGTCCTAAATCTGTTAGGTATTTCTGCCCTGAGATGAATTGGCCCTTTTCTTCTCTTACGAAGAAACATTATTTTAATCATAAAGCAGTAAGTTGATGGCTGTATATGTCTCATAGTAATTCAGGATTTATGCAGGAGGAAGTCATCCCAGTACTGTTAAGACTTTTTCTTCAATAGGACAGGTCCATTTTCAATATTACAAAATTGAAAACACAATATCCCACAATGCTTTAAATGGAGACAGAGAGTTTCGTAAGTTAAAGATATTTTAAAAAATTGAAAATTGACATTATGTTTTCCATTTTGGGGAAAACACTAAAACAGAAAGGATTATAAAGTTTACTAGGTCATGTTCAGATTTTACCCAGAATTCATCCTTGGGTTGTATATAAGCCCTGAGTCATTGACTAAAAAAAAAAAAAACAACATTTATTATTTTCCCCCCCTCTTGCGCTGACCATCTGAGGGTCACTCCACTTATTTATTTAATTTATTTACTTATTTTTGTGGCTGCCTTAGCCCATGCTGGGGGTGGAGCTGGCACAGCATGTGGTGCCAGGGACTGAACTGCAGTCTCTGTGCTTTCCCTAAGCTTGTCTAAGCTGGCGCTTTAGATCACTGAGCTATCTCACCAGTGGGGCACTCCATTTAGTGTATGAAGGTGAACACTCTACAGGATTTCCCTTTAAGTGGATCATGGTTCCAGCTGATGGTACAAACAGGTTCAGTTATAAATGGATCTAAGACAAATATAGAGCATGCATGAAAACATAAAATTAGGAAAATTTGAGCAAGAAATTGTAATAAAGTTCAGATAATGATGGATTTTATTTAGCAATGTACTTAGGAAGACAGGAATTCTGCTTGGGGGCAAACAGGCAAGATATTCATCTACCAATATTTTCCTACTTGAATTTCAAAAGAATTCCCTCTTATTAGAATAGAATTAGTATATTAGCACAGGAGAAACTTGTCATGAATACGAATCCTAAATGAGTACAGAGTGTGGTTCTGTCAAATGCTTCGATGACCTTAAAGTGCTGAGAAACAGAAGAGAGGTGACCGAGAAGGAAGGAAGACCTCTGGGAACTATTCCATCGAGTTTAGCTGCCCTTGTAGGCGCGCACTCTTGTTTTTGCCAGGAGCAATAAACTCGAGACTCTATATATTGTTCTTTCAATCAAAAGGAGACTTGTACTCCATGGTGCACCCCTATTGCCTTGCATTGCATTTCTCGAGCTCTAGTAGATGAGTAATCCTTTTAATGATTGCACAGAATTTGCTAGCTACAATAGCGAGGGGAATACATTAATCACCAACTGACATCTACACATTTAGACACCTCATGCAGCAGACACAATCCTTAAAAGGAAAAAGAATATTTTTGACAACATTGTAGCTACGTTATTTTAGGCAAGGTGATTTAAACGGCATTATCTGTCAGGATCAGGCATGAGATGAGTTGAAGATTGAAAGTTATATGAGCATGTCTAGAATTAAGGTTAACTGTTAATCTCAATATTTTAGATATCAAAAGTCAGTCTTAGGGAGAGAAATCCTTTTATAAAGAAAGCAATTTCTTTTCAGAGTTTACTTAAAATATCCACTGACTGTTTATATTTATACATGGAATTTAATACCATATTTCAAAAGACTGCCTTTCCTACTATAAATAGTTTATACCCAATTCTCAGTTCTGTGCTGTTAGATTTAAATATAATAGAAAATATGAATATATATTATCTAAATAATATACAAATGAAATATGAGTTAATGCTTATATGTATTTTGTTTCTTTTCATTTTCTTTTTTAATCAATTGAAAAATCTCTAAGCTTTTAAATTCATTGATATCATAAAATGCTAAATTATGTATTAAATTTTTATGTGGAAATAAATTGATTGTGAGTTTATAAGCCCTCTCTGATTTTTAAAACTCTTGCCGGGCTACGAATGCTGCCAAACTGTGTTGTAATGTAGAATCCAGAAAACTTTGAAAGGAAACATTTATATATGCCAAAGTCCCAAGAAGAAATGGAAAACAAAAACACTGAAGGAGAGTTAACATTGTCCTAAGCAGTTCAATTTATATATTTACCTGAATGACTCTGTCCAAAACTGAGTACTGAAATATGTAAGAACACATTTCTATTTTTGACTGATATTTTATGCTATTATTGCTATTCTCATTGTATCTTGACTGAGCACTTTATATAACTGCTGACTTAGAAGGAGGCATTTCCTGCACATTACTCTATAAGCAATTCCCATCTTAGAATGGTCCATTGGCTTAAAAAAAAGTTAATGAAAGTGAGAAATTTCTCTGTCTGTTTCTTTCCTTTTCAATGCACCGAATACAGGTGCAGAGTTTCATTGGTGATCCGTATGTGAAACAAACACGTCCTAACAGGAATCATAAGTTTTGTCAGCATCTGCATGAACTGTAAACAAAATTTTCATCTCAGAGGGACTTCTGGAGGGACTGTTATTTTTCTCCACCCGTGTAATAAGCATGGAGTTAGTTTAGTTTTCACACCCCTTAGAATGGGCAGTTTAGACCTTACGCAGTGACACTCAGTGGGACAACCTCAAGCAAGCAATGGCTTTGCTCTTCGTTCTACATAGAGCCCAAGAGCCCAAGATTCCTAAGTGAAGACAGGAATTGTATCTTCTGTTGCTTGTAGATCTTAAAGTGAGATTCAGTGATTTGGGTCAATCCAAGATAAAATGTTTAGAAAATTGTTGGCTGGGATACTCTCTCTCTCTCTCTCTCTCTCTCTCTCTCTCTCTCTCTGAGTCAAAGTCTCAGTAGATAGCTTAGGCTGTCCTTGAGCTCACTTTGTAGCCCACACTGGTCTAGAACTGACAGTGATCCTCTTGCCTCACCCTCACACCTGCCTCCTTGGGATAATCTCACAAGAAAAAGTAACTGTGGCATCTTGTGGTCTCTTCAGCACAGCATTTTTATAGTGCTAATGGCAGGATGGCTGGCTATCAAATATCCTGAGAAACAAGTTTTATGTTTTTGATGTTGCATAATAAGCCTAGAGCTATTCTAGGTCTCATTAATAAAGCACTAATAGTGACACAGTTGCAAGGAGGAACTGTGTTCCGCCCAGTACACATGGATTGAATTTAAATTATTTCTCACCCCAGCACACTTGTTGTATTTGACATTTTTATGAAATTAGCTAACGTAGAAGAAAAATAAAAAAATAAAAAGAAGCAACTCTGCCAGGGGTTTTGCCATCAGTCTGTTTGGCACCTCCTGGGACAAGGACAGCAGACACTCAGGAAGGGCCTGGAGAGTGCGCTGGACAGCGGCCCCTGTGGTCCCTCTTACTGATGGGCGACTGAGCCACATCACTGGGTGCATTGGTCATGCATGCAGGCTACTCTACAGCAGCACAGTGGCACGGAGGCAGAGGCGCAGAGACGCCCAGGCTCTATGGGTGTTTCTCAGCACCAAATGTTTCCTTTAGCTTCAGCAAGGTGCTACAGTCTGCAAGGGGAAAAAAAGCTTTCTGGAGAAAGCTAAGGTGCCTTTGCCAACCTCTAATTTCCCTTTGACAAACCCTGCATTTTCTGAAGGGACTCGCTGTAAATGGGATCAGGTCATGCATGCCTGTTGTGTGCAAATATAATTTAATGATGCAACCTCCACAGAAAGCATGATTTCCTACGGGAAGGCACTTGAAGGGCCGGGGTGAGGCATTCTCGAAGATCAACTCGCTGAGGAAGATACTCTTTGCATTGTGACATGACCTCCCTGCAAATATTAGGTCTGTATGTTAAATGCAAAATCGAGGGTCACGTGCTGGAAAGAGCAACCTTTATCCTCTCAGCTGACGAAATGCATGGAAACAGAACCTGAAGTCCTGGCTAAGATCTCACCTCTTTCTGGTGAGGTATTAAAGAAGCTCAGCTTACTCTTGGCATGAACACTTATAGCATAATCCCAAGTATTACTTAGTGGAACAGATAGGCTACAGATCTCAGTTATTTTTGAGATGATTTTAAAATTCAGAGATGCGTTATTGGATTGGCTTTCGTGTATATTTCTTTCCTAGAATTCTAATGTTAATATTATGTATGTGAATTGAATTGGTAATATTGATCAGATTAAAAGCTCTAGTGTCCTAAAGTTCATCTCATGAAGGTCATATAGTCTTAGTTTTAATTTTATTCATGAAGAAACAAGTTTGAAATGCAAACCATTTTAATTATACAAACAAGTGACTTATCTTGACAGTCCTCTTATTTTTATTTTATGTATTTTAAATAGAATTTAAAAATATAAACAGAGAGTTACTCCAGTTACCAGACATAAGCATGCAAAATTGATCAGATAATACAAGCACTAACTGTTCCTTTTAAGGAGCTAAAATAAGTTAGTATAACTATCTTAGCTGCTTTGTATATGTACACTGTTTTTTTTTCTTTTTTCTTTCGGTCTTCCTTTTCCCCAAATGCAATTGTTCTTTCTTTTAGTGTAGTTTCATTATTCCCTTTTTCAGTATGTATTGTACAATTCAGGTCTTCTTTATCTATTCTTTTAGATTTTTTATATGGGGACAACAATACAATATATACAATTGGGGCTTGATTCATTTCACTTATAATTATGGTCTCTAGTTGCCTTCATTCGTCTATAAAATCTTGATTTGTCTAAAAATGCCATGCCATTTTTGTCAGTTCCTTGGGGTATGGACATTTGGGTTCCTTCCAAGATTTAGCCTTGACAAGTTGCACTGCTATGAACATGGGTTCACACACATCACTGTAATGAGACACATTCAGTTCTCCTGGACAAAATACCCAGACAGGGAGGAGCTGGGCCAATTGGGACGTCTAATCCTAGATTTTGAAGACTCTATAAATTTCCACAGTGGTTGCACCAGTGTTCACTTCCACCGACAGTGGAGAAGGGTTTCTTTTCCCCCACTGCCCCTCCCGTCTTTTTATTGCTTATCTCCTTGATGATAGCCATTCTTTCTGGGGTTAGATGGAATCTCAGTGTTGTTTTAATTAGCATTTCTTGAATGGCCAATGATGCTGAAGATTTTTTCATATATTCGTCATTTGTAGAAGTGTGTATTAAACTCTAATGACTTTTTTTTAAATTTGGGTGGTCTTTTAAAAATTCTTTGTATGTTCTACACAGAAGGCAGAGGAAGACAAATGTCTGAGGGACAGTAGGCTAAATTGTTTTTCTCAATTCATGGCTTCTTTCTCATTTTGTTGGCAATTTCTTTTAATGTGCCAAGACATTTAATAAGTTGAGATCCCATGCTCACACATAATTATACATTGCTTTTCAAAATAAATAGGGCTACCTTTATGATAATTTTTAGAATACCAACAGTTACTAGATAACACAATGGTGTTAGCAATCCAGTATTAAGTGTACAGCACAAATATTTGTAAGTGATTTGAACAAGTAAGGCTATCACCTTCTAGTTGAGATAGTTTTATGACCACAGTTACTGTTTTTTGGTTTGTTTGGACATTAGTTCTTGCTCTGTAGCACAGGCTCACCTTAACCTCACTGTGTAGCCCAGTCTAGCCTTGAGTTTACAGTGATCCTTCCGCCTCAAGCTTCCTGAGTGCTAGGATTGCAAGTGTGTACCACTGTGTCTAGTTATATTTAATATTGTGTGTCTAAAGAACTCACAATTTCTGCTCAATTTCTATGGTAGTTTTTTTACAGTAATTTTAACAAATATTAAAAGTTTCCAAGGGGCATATCTAAGACTGAACAGTATGATATGTAAAGGAGAATGCTGGCTGAGAAATTTGTCTGCATTGAAAGAACTCTGGGTCAGAGTGGGCAAGATTCTGAAGTCCTAATCCCCCATCTGTTAATCATTTGGAATATTTCAGTCTCCTTGCGGCACAATGAAAATATAAATATCAGCCTTTTATTTTAACAAGACTAACACAATAAAAAAGAGTAGTTATGGGAATTTTCAAAAAGTGTACTGTTTATGTGTAACTAGTTACTTTATGATCCCTAGACAAAATAGAAACAAAAAGTCTCTACTGTACACATTTTTGCAGAATATATAAAATCCCAGAAGTATAGCTACATTTATTTTTATGGTGTTTGGAGAATTATAGTGCATGTTAGATTCTTTTTTACTTGACTGCAGACCACAAAGGATTGTTTACACCAGTTGTTAAAATTATACCTCAGTATTTACTTTATATATTACATATTAAATTTAGTGTCTAAAATCAGTAGGGAAGAGTATTAAAGGAGAACATGGTAAAGGCAGGAGAACAAAGCATTTATAAATAATCGTGCATGAGTAGTATTACTAGACACCCTGCAACAACACATAAAGACCATAGGTTGGAAAAGATATTCCTAAGGAAGATGGTGATTTATCATTGCTTTAATCAGAAGTACAATGCCATCGCAGAGTTTTCATTCAATAGTAAGACAAAATAACTTGTTTTAGATTAGACTGCAGTGGATTTGTGAAGGTTTAAAAAATCCATTACTCATGTTTGCAGTTTTTCAAATGGTAATGCTGTGGTTTGTGAGTTGAGTGTCATTAATCTTCATGAGTATGTTCAATGGCATCAACAAGAGTTTTCAAGAATAAATGTAATACATATGAGTTTAAGTTGTAATCAGGAGCTGTGCAAAGCATACTACAGGTTTTTGGGTTTTTTTCGTTTTTTTTTTTTTTTTTTTTTTGGCAGAACCAGGGATTGAACTCAGGCCCTTGCGCTTGCCAGAGTAGTGCTTATTCTACTGAACCATCTCCCCCAGCCCCCCATATTAGAGGTTTTTAATCTAAAAATTTGTATGCTGAAATTATTATGTCTATTTTTCATATAAAGAAATAAAGTGATTCTCCAGCTTTGCATTTAGGGCAGTGCAATTAATGAGTAGTACATTCAAAAACTTAGTATTCATATAACATCATAGTGATGTGGGCCATTAAAGGGAGTATATAACTTACAGTTTGAGACATAAGAGTATACTTGTGAGAAACTAGAGCTGTGTGACCAAAGAAATAAAGGAAAACCTCATATTTACTTTTACAATGAAATCAATACTTTATAATTTTAAAAAATTTTAAAGAAATTTTAATTGATGTACATAATTGTATCTATTTATGAGATAAATTATGATGTTTTGTGCAAGTATACATTGTACAATAATTACATAGAGTGTTTAACAAATCCATCACTTCTTGTATTAATCATATCTCTGTAATAAGAACATTTCAAATCTTGGCTTTTCTAAGACATTCAATACATGTTTTCTAACCACAGTTAATAAAACAATAGAACAACGTGCTGTATTTTTCCTTTCTAACTTTGTAAAAATTGACCAACTGTCCCTAGTTAGCCCCTTGTAAACTCCAAACTTCTACTAATAACTCATCTGGTATGATGAGATTATCCAAACCTGAGATCATGCAGTGTTTGTCTTTCATTGCCTGTAGTATTTCATGTAGCACACTGCCCTCAGCAAGCCAACAACCCCATTACTGAATAGGTATCCAAAGCGAAGGAAATCAGCCTTGCAGGGAGATGTCTGAAGCCCTGGGTTTGTACCAGCACTGATCACTATATGCTAGCAAAGGAACAAACCCACATGACCATCCACAGATGAAGAAATAAGGAAATATGGCACACAACAATATTAGTATTTACTACATGACTGTAAAAACAATGCGGTCCTTTCTATTATAGCAAAAATACATGAACAGAGTGTTTGGTCTTGAACTAGAAAGTGTTGTCTTATTTTCTGAGCAAGGAATTAGAGATTCAAATACGTTTGAAAAATGTGAAAAATCATATCATTTTCCCTTGATAACAGTATGATTCATATCTATGCATCTAACTCCAATACCTTAGGACTGTCATGTTTGTCACTCTGTGTCTTCACGTTCTTGCAATTTATGCATGTGGTACCATCTGGCGTGTATATCCTACTTGCTGCTTTTAGACAAAATTCCTTTTTAAATCACAGTGACCACTTCCTGCCAGTTGGCAATTTGGATACCAGGTTACTTTCCCATTTAATAGAAAGGATCTCTTAGAAATCTGAGAATAGTAGAGAGGAAAGAGCACATCCTTACAGGGTGATCTGTCTTTCATCTCTCTAGCAGCCTTCTCACACAGCTTGCAAGGCTGGACCAGAATATGCCTAGATGAGAATTTCAAGTATAAGCTGTGGAAGCTTCTCATAAAAGCTGACACTTTATCAAACGAAATGCAGCATAGTTGGAGCATCAGCTGGGCATCCCTGTTATTTGTCTCTTCTTCTGTGCTGTGTACTTGGAAAGTCACATGGGCTGTTGACTGGAACTGTCACACCAAAGAGCTTGTCCAGTGAAAGACATCTCTCTCTGTAAACATTTTAACTTGGAGCTATATTTGTAATCAAGTGAAGCAGCAGATCTTGCCAAATCAGACATAAAAGGTTGCCGACAACCGTATGACTTCTGAGCTCAACCTGGCCTAAGTGAAGGCAATAGGCAAGCAAATACCCCAGGGCTGTCAGGACCATGGTGAAAACTCACTCGGTCTAAACGGATGGCTCTGAAAGACTAATGCTAGTGTTGTAAGCCATGCCATCTGAAAGGTCCCGAACATGGGCCAAAATCCTTGCAGAGGGGTTGAAACCTGTGCTCGAAGGAATGAAGGTTTAGACAGCGAATGGACCCATTTTTATGGAAGTCTCACTCATTTAAAAGCTATCCGTGACCATCATAATTTTTGCCATATATACCTCTCCTTTTAAAACATACCTCTGAAGAATTAGATTTGGCTGGGTTCACTCCTCTCTCTGCATTACATGATTTTTACTTTTTTAAATCTCCTGCACCTTCATGTCTAAGCAAAAATGTATTAAAATGTATCTGTTCATTCTTGCCTTAATGAAGTCTTTCTTACATAAAGTTCATTTGTACTACATATAAAATAACTTCATTTTTATTATTTATTTAGTTATTTATTTATTTTGGTGGAACTGGGGATTGAACTCAGGCCCTTGAGCTTGCCAGGCAAGCACTTATTCTACTGAGTCATCTCCCCGCACCAAACTTTATTTCTGTATTTCCAAGTCTGATGACATTGTTCGATTGTTACTATGCAATGTTACTTTGACCTAGACACATAAACAAGATAATCATTGATTGGTTTATAAAAATACGACTGACAAAGTCATTGCTTTTTTCATAGAAAAAATATTCATTTTAAATAAGTATGCTTATATTGTTAAAAAATTTTTGATGGTAACCTTACTTGCTCTTTCATGACCCAAATTTATTCAGCATATTATTAATATCATTATATAAAATCTATAGTGAATCTTAGAACTTTACAAATTAATTAATCATGAAATGTGAAAACCATTTTGTTAGAAAGTAAATTTAAAGCATACAAATAAATGATAAACAATATTGTCATTTAGGTTATATATTTCAGAGGAAAATTAGTGTCCAAATTATTTACATAAACCCAAAACAATGATTGATCTTGAAATACTAAATATTAGAATGTGTTTGGTCTTTGAACTTTGGGGTTCTCATTTCATTACTTCTTCATATGTTCTAGATAGAAGTCTTTTGTCTGAGGGACAATTGCTATAATTCTTTCCCAATTTGTGGGTTTTCAATTTTTACTCTGTTAGTGACTTCCTTTGATGTGTAACAATTTTCAAAACCGATGAGATTCCAGTTGTTGACCCTTGGAAGTATTTCCTATGCAGCTTAGTTTTTGTTCCTGAACTCCCTACCATGGGCATCTGAGATGAGCATACACTCCTCTGATGAAGAAATGCAAACAGAAAATAATAAATGTTCAACTCTATTGGTCATTCATGAAATGTAAATTAAAACAGCACTGAGATTCCATTTTCCATTAGAAAGAATGACTAACATCAAGAAGTCAACCAATAATAGGCACTGGAGGGGTTGTAGGGCAAAAGGAACCCTTCTCCCCTGTTGATAGGAGTGCAGACTGGTACAAGCACTGTGGAAATAAGTATGGAGATCCCTCAGAAAGCTAGGACTCGAGGTCTCATTCAAGCCAGCTGTTTTCCTCCTGGTATATTCCCAGAAGAACTGAAAACATCGTACTACAACTATAAATGTGCACCCATGTTTATAGCAGCACAATTAGTGATAGCTAAATCTTGGAAACAACTGAAATGCCCATGAACTTAGGAATGGATAAAAAAGATGTGGTAGCAATGGATTATTTCTAATCTATAAAAAAAGAAATAAAAATATAAATATAAATTTGAGGCTTTTATAGGTAAACAGATGCAATTATATATCATACTTGTAAGTGAAATCAATCAGACCTGTATGTGCCACTAATTTGAAGACAACCATATTAGAATTCCAGTTATTTTGTTTAGTGAAATTGTGTATCAATTCTAATTTTTCTTTAACTATTGTGTTCTCTTTAAAAATAACAAAAAGAAAGATAATTAGATTGGGTATAGATATATGCATCGATTTCTGTACCTGTGTTTCTCCATTGGCCTGCATTTGTGTGCTAAATCAGTGAGATTCTACTTTAGCTACTACAGCTTTGCAATATATTTGAAATCTGATAGTTTAATAATTCTGACTTCTTTGTTTTTATTTAAAACTGCTGTGCATCTTGGAGGGTTTTTTTTTCTGCTATTAAATTTAAGGGCTTGGGGGGTCAGGGAGATGGCTCAGTACAATATGGCAAGCCCAAGGGCCTGAGTTCAATCTCCAGCTCCACCAAACAAACAAACAAATATATAAAAAATAAGGGTCATGGAGATAGCTCAGTGGACTAAGTGCTTTCTTGGAAGGTGCAAGACTCTGAGTTTGATCCATGGTACCACACACACACACACACACACACACACACACACAAATAATGATAAATTTAAGATAGTTTCCTATTTTGTGACAAATTTCTTTAGTGTTATGGTGAAAATATCAGTGAATTTGTCCATTTCTTTGGACATCATGGACAAGGTAATAATATTCTAATCTATAAGCACAGGCTGTGTGTACATTCATGTGTGTCTTGCTGAATAATTTTACCACTGTTTTCATGTGCGAACCATTTGCTGCCATAGTTTTAGTCATGCCCAATTATTTTATCTTTCATTATTCTTGATGATGTGAATGAAATTTTTCTTGGTGTGGTTTTATGACAGTCTGCTGCTGAGAATTTTGTACATTGATTTTGAAAATTTACTGTATTTGTTTATCAGTTCTTACAGTTGCTGTGGTGGTTTTCAGTCTCCTGTAGAGAACGCCATATCATTTGGAAACCAAGACAACCGATGTTCTTCCTCCACCTCTGGACGTGTTTATTTTTCTCCTTCTTGATGGATTCAGCTATTACTTCTTGTACTTGCTTTGTCTGGACCTGAAAGACCAAGCTGTCAGTGCTTTTGTGTTAGTTCTGTATTGCCAGGTGAGACCTATCCTCTATTGTGGTCCAATCTTTCTAAGCCTCATTTATCCACACCTTTCACTATAAAGAGCTATTGGGTTTTATCAAATGTTTCTTCTATAGTTTTATTTATCAGACTATCCTATTCTTCATTCTTTCAATGTGCTACATCATGTTTGCTGACTGGTGCATGTTGAGCCAAACTTGTAATTCTGAGATGAATCACATTTTACTACAAAGCTGGTTCTTTTTAATATTGTGTTGAATGTGGTTTGCTAAAATAAAAAATAAATTAGCATGTGTATGTGATATCAAAGGAATGCATTTATTAAGAGTAGTTGGTTTGTCCTTCACCTCTAATCTCTCCAATTTGCCCCATCCACATAAGGCCTACATCCCTATTTTATATCATCTGCTATAGCTGGTATCTAGATGACTCATTAAAGCCTCATGAGGTCATAGATTTTTCTCATTGTGGCTGAACCTAGAGTGTGTGATTTATTCCTAGTGTAATTCTGGTACTATGGGCATTGGAATTAAGGATGTGTCCACTGATTGGACTGTCACCACTCTAACCTTGGGAGGTTGGATGCAATATAAGTGAAGAAAGGGGCTTGTGTCTCCCTTCCCTTTTGTTACTTCTGCTATCTTTTAGCACCTTAAACTGTTAGACCTCTGTTATGTGCCACCATTCCTTCAAGACAGACAATTATGGCTTGAAACCTCCATAAACTGTGAGCTACAAAGTCTCTTCCACATTTACCTTTAAGTGGTGGTTATTGTGTTTCATCAGTGAAGAAAAGTAACTTAAGACTTTACCCATCTTTTCTTTTGCCCTAGGATTTACTTAATCTGGAGTTTAGACTTTACTTAATCTGGAGTTTCTTAGATAAGAGAAACATGTGATATTTAATTTTATGAATGATCCATTTCATTTATCATTTGAGGAAAAATTGGATTCATTTTCTTGCAAATGATCCAGTCTTTTTCCTTCTTAATGGATGTATACACATGTGTGTGTGTGTGTGTGTGCATGTGTGTGTGAGTGTATGTGTGTCACATTTTCTTAAATTATGTAGGTTCTTCTCTATTTCATGAAATATATATGATATATATATATATATATATATTTATATATATATATATATATATTTATTTATTTATATATTTTACATAGGTTCTGCTTTTCATTAAGACGCTAAAGATAAAGGTGACAGTCATATTCTGGACACAGTGTGGATATACAATCTATAAGATAAAGGATTTAAAGAGACAAAAGATGACAGGCAGCAGGAGGTCAACTTTGTAGAGACAGGAGAGGGTGTTGGATGGGGGAAGGGTGGGAGAGATGGGGGAAGGGCATGAGAGGAGGCACAGCAGTGAAGAGGATCCAGCTGAGAGATGCAGGCGGCGGTTTCTTATGAGGAATGGGTTCGCTATGTGCCACAAATATATAGGGGCAAGAAATGGAAGCCCCAGATTTGTCGCCCATTGGATATGGAAAAGAAAAATAAAGAATAACTCTAGTGTTTTCAGCTTGAGTTACTTGATGTATATTCACTGTTACAGAGTCTCACTATGCAGCTCAAACTCATAGTGATCCTCTTGCTTTCAGCCTCCCCAGAGCTGGGATTACAGATGTGTGCCACTACGCCTGGACTCTCTGGCTGGGTCCGCCTGCCCTGGAGGCAGGGATGGTGCAGCCTGTGGTGCTGGGGATCAAACTGCAGTCCCTGCACTTGCCTAAGCTTGACTAAGCAGGCGTTTAGTCTGCTGAGTTACCTCAGTGGTCCAAGGCATATTGCTCATATTTACTTTGGAAGGGAAAGATTTGGATAAGGATGGGTCACATTTCTGGTTTTGTACATAATTCATTTTTTACAATGGCCTTAGGACATCATAGTAGAGATGGAGAAAATATAATTACAACAGAAACAAATACAGAGCTAAAGAAATCATCAACTCTCTGCCCACACCTATGTCTTCAAGATTTCTACCTATTTTCTCTTCTAGTAGATTGTTTCTCTTTTGATGTTTAGAATTCTGATCCATTTTGACTTTAGATTAGTGCATGGAGATAGACATGAAACTAGTTCTAGTCTTTAGCATGCAGAGAGCCAGTTTTCCAAAACCATTTATTAAAGAGACTATGTTTCTTCCAGGAAACATGTTTTTCGCTTTGTCAAAGATAAGGTGGCTGACTGAATTTTTTTTTTTAATTTCACTTTTGTTTTATTGAAGTACAAATATCAGTGAGACAGTTTTAAGATACCTTGACAAGATGGATTTCATAAATTAATACACTGCAAACTTTTCATAATGTTTTGGTGTCATAAAAGGTGTATACATGATATTATACTTACAGACATTATTACACCGTATGTCTCTTATCAGTAAATTAAAAGAGTGTAGCTGTTTGCATATCTTATTTTTTATACCTGAATTACGTTAAAGATTCAATAATTAATACTTTCTACCTTGTTATTTTCCTAGTGGTTGTCCATAGTACTAGAAGCCGACATAATATCCTGTCTGACCACCATTTGTGCAAATCTTGCACCTCGTAGAATTATGTAGAGGCACAGTGTTATCAATCCCAACTGTGCTGTCCATACACACATCATGATTCTTCCATTCTATACCCCTTCCTTGCTCTACACCTGTCAGAGATAGGCACTCCATTGTCATTCAACTAACTTAGATGCTTGAACTCGACAACACAATCCAACACAGTCCAGCATTCCACAGCAATAGTGAGTTATCCGACGATGTTGTCGACCATAGCCATTTATAGCTCAACTTAATATGGCCCTGCGATGTATACTTCATTTTTATACTTTTCTGCTGCATGGTTAAGACCTAGATAGAGCAAGACTTATATACTGCAGTGTAGTTTGTAGTTTGTAGAATCTGCATTTTCTCTCCTTTTTTTCTCATTTTTGTTGCTGGGGATTGAACTCAGGAAGTTGTGCTTTCCAGGGCAGGTGCTTATGGCACTGAATCTTCTAATCCATTTCACTGGCTATATATATATACTTTGTTTGTTTTTTTACCAGGGATTGAACTCAGGGCCTTGCACTTGCCAGGCAGGTGCTTATGCTGCTGAGCTATCTTCCCAGCCCTGTTTCACTGATCTTAAGTTCTGGTTTTGTTTGCCAGCACCATGCTGTCTTTATCATAGCAGTTTTATGATATAATTTCAAGTCAACGATTATGGCACCTCCTACTTTGTGTTTTCCTATTAGCATGTCTTGTTACAGACTTCCTGAACAAAACCCAAACTGCATAGGCAATACCTCAAAGAATCAAAAACTTAGACCTCAACTTATTGAAAAGCTTTTGAACATCAAGAGAATTGACCAACAGTGTGGAAAAAGCTCACAACATAGGAATACATTTCAGCCAATTGGAGGTACTGAGGCTAAGGAATGACTTTGGGAGACTCCGTCATATAGTTGAACAGATGTCCTTGGAAAAGTACAAGAAGTACAACAAATGATATAGGCAAAAATGCTTAAAGTCTGGGGTATGTTTCTTTTTCATATACAAAAGGGCAACAGTGGTCACCTGTTCTGTAAATAAATATTTCCTGGAACACAACGTGCAGATTTATTTCTATATTATATGTGGCTGGTTTCCTGCTCCAGCTGCAGATTTGGAGAGTTGCAATTGTGATTTTATGATCCCCCAAACACACGCTGTTGTTTCTCAGGTCAGATCAGGTTTATATCATTTGTGTTGAAATCTGGAAGAAATAAATAAAAGACCTTTACAATTCCCAGCAGGCCTTTGGCAATATAAGATCACCATGAAAGGCTAAGATAATAACTGCACCTAGGGCCTGGTAGTCATCAGCACACTAATGTTTTTCACAAAGGCTAAGTGGGCCATAGTGGGGAAAGCATGGAAAGGGCATGTTTAGTAAGTTTCAAATTCACTAAAATTGTATTAAATTTTGTCAAGTGCTGACAAAGTTTATGTGTGCCGTGCTATACTGGAAAAGGAGTTATACACTACAAAGAAGTCATATAATAAAGAAACAACAGAAATGTTTAGCATGGGGGGGCTCAACCATTTATTATGTACTTTCATCATGAGAAAATAAAATAGGGAAAACTTTGAGTCTATTATATGATTGCAATTGTTTAAATCTAACTTAGAGGAATCTGAATAACATGAATTAGAATTTATTTCCATAAAACTTAAAATTATGGTCAACCATTTCATATTATTCTTGGTGTCTCACACAGGGCACTTAAATAATTTGGTGTGCTGGGGGGGGGGGTCTTTGTCCAAACCATCAGGGAAGGCAATAATCCTTACTTCCAATTTGAGTGTATCTGTATTAGTTGTTGGTCACATCTTAGGTGAAAATGTCTGAAAAAAAGAATATCATGAAGTAAAACATATAATCCTTTTATATTTTGTAATTTATGTGTTCATTAAAAATTTGACATAGGTTGAAATAAACAATGTTAGCCCAGCCCTATGGCCACAGTTGTGTATTAATTTCAAAGGGACATACTATATCTTTTCAGGAAATTATAAATATTTTCAAAATGTCATCAAGTAGTACAAAGTTTTGAGTATTAGAGACACTCATGTCTATTGTAAACCTATTGACCTTCAACTATAATTTCCCAAAAGGTACTTACAAACCAGAAATTATGTGCTGGTGTAGATAATAAGAAAATAGTACTTTTCAAATATTCCCTTAAAGTCTGTGTAATAAAACATTAAAAAATGAAGTTGTGTGAATCAAGCAAGTCAGATTCTACTAAGGCTTGTGTTGTCTGCAGGCCCAGTGTTGTAAGTACTCTAAGGAAGCGTAAGGCATACACTGCTTCACTGAATGACATGACCATTCTTCCTGCTTGAATTATTTTGTAAGAAGAGGAAAGAGAAAATGACAGTGTTGGCCTAAAAGACCACTGTACACAATGAGTATAAGAAACAAAGTACAATTTCATGGCTCAATTTATGAAACATTGTCAATAATTTAATAGCAACTAAAATCATGAAGTAATAATTATCAATACACAACAATTCCTTGTACAGTGGTTTATAAAGTAACTTATACTGTATTCCAAGAAAAGAAAATAAACTCAAAAACATTAATTTTTACCTGGTAGCATTTTTATGTATTAACTGTTTACCTACATTTTGGTTTTGTACTTTTCTCTTACATTTATTGATATATTAAACTGAAGTACAGGTATGATTAAAATTTGTTCTGGTGAAAAATATTCCTGTCCTAGTGAAAGTAGAGAAATGCTTTGTAAATAAAATTTATAGAACAGTTTTATTTGTTTTTTTTTACTTCCTCAAAAACAGAACATTTGAATTATAGTTAGAATCTAATTTTAATGTGCTGTCCTCTAACTTGACATATAAATTTACTCTCAGTATTGGCAGTGGGCTTTTCTTACTTCTAACACATGAATTAAAAATGGATGTTAGAGTGGATAAAACTTTAAAAAATGTAATATATAGGTAACTGTATTTGTGTGAATCATAGATAACCATATGGAACACACAATATGAATTAGTTTAAGATAATTTTATGAAGCATTACACAAAAATAATTGTGTGAAGTCATATTGATCATTTGAAATACTTTGCAGATATGCAAAATACTTCTTGCCATACACGAAATTGTATAACATGACTTTGTGTTCAACTACCTGAAAGGATTTATAACAAAATTATTTTAAACATTTGTAAATTGTCAGTGGTATGCAGTGCTAGGCAAATGCGAATATATTTCATACCGTACACATGCCTAGCACCTTCAGGTCACGGTATTCCCAGCCAGGAAGGGTAAATGGCAAAGACAACTTTGTTGGTACATGCGAGCAGGACACTGTGGAGTCACTGGTACACAGCGCACCCTAGTTCCTTTGCGTTGCCTTCACACCCATCTCCCTCTCTCCCTCCATCTCTAGGTTCCCTTTACATTTGTAAATGAACTATCTCTCTGATTTGTGAATTGTCTGAACTTTAGTCTCTCACGTAAGAAAGACCATGTGATATTTAAGGGAGTGTTCTGCGCTGTTTCTCTTAGGACCCAACGTGCACCCATCTCCCTGTCCGTGACTCCCGCTTCTCCTTCTCTACGGCAGAGCAGCGCTCCACAGCGTGTGAGCGCCACAGTTGTGTTGTGCGTTCGCGACTCATGGACACTTGCCAAGAGTAGCTCGTAGGAGGTGTGCTGCAGAGAACACGAGCAGGCCGCGTGTCCCTGCAATGTGATGGAATTAACCCTTTCAGGAAGATATCCTGAAGAGAAATGGCTGGGTTGAGTGGGATTTCTAGTGTTTGATTTTGAGATATCTTCATACCAATTTCCATTGTGATTGTGCTTCTTTCCATTTTTAACAACATAGAAAGATTTATTACTCCCTGCACCCTTACCAGCATTTGTTGCCATGTGATTCCTTTTTTTTTTTTTTTTTTTTTTTTTGATAGTGGCCATTCTGTGAGGAGCAGGTTGTGTCTCAGGGTTGTTTCAATTTGTATTTAGCCACTATGCTTATTAATGCTGAATGTATTTTGGTAGACTTATACTCAACTTCACATTATTTATCAAAACTCATTATAAAAGTTACAGAATTAAATCCATATGATCCTGATGAATAGTAGGAAAATATTAGTGATTATTGCTTATTCAGAAGGAAAACTGAGTACAAATTCAGATTCAGAGTCCATACAAATATCTTTCTAATGTAATGGAAAATACTTCGTGATAAGCCATTGTTTAATCATCATTGAGAAAATAAATTTATGTCCCACCAAGATGATATTTCAAGCCTTAGTATGGATCAAGACATAAAATTGCCATTATCATGAAATACAGAGAGCCTGGTTCATGGGGGAGCACGTGAGGCTGTGGGAACATTAGAGTGGAACAAAGCAGAAAACTAAAAGGCACCGACATTCCAAGAGAACGAACTCCACAGTGCAAAATGACAATGGAAACTTGAAAACCAAATGTCTACATGTCAGATAGAGGGCCCAAGCCTGTGCTTACCTGGGAGGAAAGGGCCCAGTGCCCCAAGACGAAACATACTTTTAAGGAACAGTACACAACCACCCAGACCTACAAACTTGGAGGCTGAGTGTGACATAACCCACGTGAGTAGCTCTCTGGGGGCCACTCTTACCCAAGGGAGCCTACATCCTTACAGCTATTTCATTCAGGATGCTCAGATTCATTCAGTGACAATACACCCAACCCAGAGAAAAGTCCACCCATGGCACTGGCAGGCAGGGGAAGAGCAACCATCACAAAATCTGCCAAGATTGTTGTCAGAATCTCTATTCTCAGAAGGAGGCCATTCACTAGGTCACTGGTACTCCAATCCACTTGGGAGAGGGTCTTCCATTAAAGAGTAGGAGTGGAGGGTCTTTAGCTTCTGTATCAAAAGGAGAGTGGGAAAATGGGGGACACCTGCTGCGGCTGAGAAAGATTCAGGAGTAGGAGGGAAGAAACTTAAGCCCAGAGGGTCTAGTGCTCACTCCAGAAACTGGGACTGAATCAGAGCAGAGAGAATGCCCACAGCAACATGCCAAGGGATAAAGACCTGAGTAGTCATAACACGCTGCCAAGCACCATTCTTTAAATACCTTGGAGAGTGAGGATGTCTTCTGCACAAGAACATTATGTGCCATAACGTGAGCTCAACTTAACCGTATCAGCAAGGATGAAATATGGGATAGAAGAATTGGTAGGGGAGAGCAAGAGAGAGGGGAGAGCATTAATAAGCATATTGGCTAAAACAAAAAATAAGGGCTAAATAGCTCAACAGATTAAAGTGCCTGCAATTGGGAGCAGGGGCTGGGGATTCGATCTCCAGGCCTGTCATGCCGGCCCCCGCCCCCAGGCCACACTGTGGCAGCAATTGAGAATGGGTGTGATGGTTCGCGCTTGAAATGCCAGGACTTAGGAGGCTGCAAAAAGACGGACCACTAGGAGTCCGATCTAGTAGTGAGACCCTGAATACCCACCTTGTAGACCCTTCCCTAAAATACAGAAAAATAAAATTTAAAAAAAAAACAGCAGAAAAGTGTAAAATTAAGGTATAAAAAGTAAAGCCATATTAATATGCTGAGCTGTAAAAGGCTCAAGTCAACAACTTCTGACATTGCCAATCCTGTGGATAACTCACCACTATTATGGACTACTGGACTGTATTGGATTACTCTGCTGAATTTATATACCTACAATATATGAGTGACAGTGGAATATACAATTCTGACAAAAGTAAACAAAAAAGGGGATATAAATGGACCATTTTGTAGTGAGAAAAATATACAGCTATATATAAAAATAGTATAAATATACAGCTACTTTCTCTTAGTTCAATGAGAAGGTTTTGAACTAATAATGTTTAGAGAAGATTTCATGTCTGCATCTTATATTAGGAGTTAATACAAAGACCACATTATGCAATGTATTAATTATTGTAACTGTATTGCTAGCCAGTTTTGAAACTATCACATTGCTACTTCTTTCCCAATAAAATTATTAAAACATTAAAAATAAAAAATAAATTAAATTTCAAAAATAATAACAATAAAAAATAAAAACAAAGAGACACACTGTGACTACTCCCCAGTACCACTGTAAATGGGATGCACTGCAAATATGTGATAAAACAAAAAATAAATAAGTAAATGCTGTATTAATGACTAAGTTGAAAGAAAAAAATAAAGAAAAATACAATATCTTATTTAGGGGGAAAAGCAAGAAAAAAGAAATCAAGACTAAACGTTCTTACGTAATATTTTAGGGAATAAAAGAAAGCTAAGTTCATTCCAAATAACAGGGCACATACACCACGTATCAGCATGAAAAACAGCACTTTTCTGTAATTGCACACAAGAAGAGGAAGAGGTGTGCCGCTGGAGGGGCATCCTGCACTGGGAGGGGGAGCTGGGATACCCACCGTGACAGGTCTCTGGGCGGGACGCACTCCTGTGAGTGGTAGAGTGTGACAGAAAGCACCGGAGCTGTGGCCGGCTCATCTCTGCTCACTGGCTGGCTCCACCCCTTGTGCCTCTTACTTTATCTTGTGATGATTTGGGAATTATTTGCCAATGCTTTGCCTCAAGCCCCTTGCTGGTATCTTATTTCAGTGCCACCTGAGTCCTCACAATCACTAGACTGACGTCCAGAGCCATGATATCTGTGCTGTTGGCAAGCAGTTGCACACACAGGCAGGACTATCCCTGGCCTGTGACGTTTTGTTGGCGTGGTGAGATTCCATTCCAGTTGTCAGAATTGCAGCTCCACCAAGCTGTCCATAACTTTATCTTAGTAGGTACTGAGCTGTGGGCGATGGAGCATAGGGGGGCTTGACACTGCACAGTAAATTAAGGATGCTAATCAGTGATGTTAAAATAAGGATAATAAGTAAGAATAACCTGGTGGCCCTCAGGTAGCCACAAGTCCTTGCATGGGCTAAAGACGACAGCAGAGTCGTGCTCAGAGAGGCAGCACGGTGGACAGACTTGGTTGCTTTAAAAGTGGACGGGCCCAGAGAACCAGCAAATGGACTCCAAGCTGGAAAATGTAAGGACCTGGCTTTGGAGCCTCCCCAGGGGAAGGAGGCCCTTAGACACTTGGAGTTTACTGTAGTGTCTTACTTCTTGCACTTTTCTTAGTTTCAGAAGTATAAGGTAACTTTAAACCACAAACTTTGTGAAAAGTTAGTAGTAGCACAGCAGACTCTGGAAATTTATATGCTGATTTGTATCACTTTAAAAATAAAATAATTTCAGCAGCATCCTCATGTGTTTCCCCTCCTTTGATTTTTCTTCTTCTTTTTTATTTTCTTTTTAGCAGAACCAGGAATTGAACTCAGATCCTTGCACTTGCCCTGAAACTGCTTATTCTATGGAGCCATCTCCCCAGACACCCTCTTCTCTTTCCTGATGAATCTGGGAATTTTATGTGAGTGGGAAATACACACTCACTCTGTTAGTCTACTGAGTTACTTAAGTACATTAAATGATGAAACACCCAGTACAATTATGGTTTCATAATTTCACTTAGGAAAATACTGTAAAAGGAACAAATTCAAAATAGGAAATGTCCCATAAGATATTTTAATGCATTAAAATAATAGCCTTGAGATATGAAGTGGTCTTTAACTTGTTAAGCTTGGAGCACAAGCCATTTGAAGGGATGGTGTCATTCCACAGAAGTCACATGAGAGAAGAAGGTAGAATCTAGGAAGAAATAAAAGTGATTAATTTAAAAACTGTGATTCATATTCGTAAAGTACTAGTCACTTCCAAAATTAGATAGTTTAGAGCTGGCCAGATAGCTCAGCAAACTAAAGCATCTGCCTAGGCAGGACACAGCAGCCAGGGTTGTATCCCTGTGTGCAGTGCTGGCCCTGCCCCCAGGGGATGCTTAGACGACAATTGAGACTGTGTGTGGTGATGCGGGCCTGCAATCCCAGTGCTTGGGAGCTGGAAACAGGAGATTCACTACTATCTACATTGTGAGATCCTGTAGACCCTATATTAAATATGAATGCATTGGTTATGTATTGACCCTTTACCTGAAATGCTGAAGTTCAAGGTCAAAGACATTTTAGGTAGTAAACTTCCAAGTTTTCTTTGATTTACACATTACTAATTTAAACAACACAGTGCTCAGAGTATTAGGCAATCTAATTGTAATTCTGTTATCCCAAACAGTGTTGAACTCATATACTAAAATTACCTTAAGCTAATTTAGTGTTGTTGGGGTATGGGGAAGATTTTTCTCACAATTTTGATATGCAATATGAATGTTTACTATTTCACTCCTTATTGTTAAATGTCTCCCTGCTGCTGTGCTCACATTTCTGGCAACTTTGAACCAAACTGAGGAAAAAATCCCAACTTGTGCTTTGCCATCCAAAACTCTCATAAATAATTAAAACTAAATTCACACCATTTACCTCCTAATCCTCAGAACTGGGGGCCACAGGCTGGCCAATAATCCCTCTTCCTGGAACAACCTGGAGAGTCTGTATCTTTGCTCAGCATCCATGGGCAGCAGACTATTGCCTATTGCCCTTTGATATTTGGGGTAAAATGGAACAGACAGAAGGAGAAATGGGCTAGGAGACTATCACAGAGCCAAGTACTGTGATCAGGTGTAACTCTTATGGGAAAAGCAGATTCATCTCAGTAGGGAAACGGTAACATCTGCAGCCAAGAGACACTGAGTGATGCCCGACAAGCAGCATTGCAGAGGGCCTCTTCAGTGTTTGTGCACAGAGGGTGCAACACCAGCTGCTGAAAAATACCCAGAGCTAGCTGCACTACAGGCAAGAGTGACTGGGTTAAGTTGAAAGGCCCAGCATTCTAACAGACAAGGTTAAAGACGTTGAAATTCATTGGGAAGATTTTGTAGTCTTACAAATAGATGAAATAGGTCAGAATTTCTTCATCTTTAGTTGTTTAATTGCAAAGTATGCTGTTCTGTTTATAGCATTAAATTTTAAATTACCTCTTGGCTGCACTGTCCTGGATCAACTGCCTGTTGAAGATGATTGTGCTTTGCACAGGGTGTCTGATCACACGGAGTCCTGAGGGTGGCTAGTCCCGAGAGGCCTTGCTTCCAAGAGGTGAAAGAAAAGCTCTGCAACAGATGGATAACAAGAGAAAATGCAAGACAGCAGGGATTGAATTATGAGTCTGTATTTTCTCCAGGCAAACATTTCAAAGGTATGGCTATAGGAATTGAGATAGAAAATGCTGAATTACTATTTACTTTTCTTGTATCAGTTTATCATAAAGAGGAAGTGTCAAGACTGAACATTTCTTAAACACTAAAAAAAAATTCTAAAACTCTGAAATATTTTTTGGTCTACCTGAACTAGAAACACAATTTACATTTAATGTTGTACTTGTGTTACTGAAGTTTGTTTAATTCTAAATAAAATTTCATGTTTTAAAAATGAAACACAATGTTTATCTACCATCATGCAAGGATATTCTCCACCTTAATAAGGTTAGCTTCTGATCTTACTATATGCAAGTTACATGAAACATACCAGTTTTCAGTAGGGATAGGTGTTTAGGTGAGAAATGAGTTTGACAAGTAGATAAGTTCACAAAGCTAATTATTTTTAAGAGAAATATTTAATTTTTATACAAGATTTTTGATATTTTGTTTTAGACCTCAGTGAAATGCAAATATTCAACATGAATTTTCAAAGAAGCATCAGAAATTTTTAGCAGTTAAGAAATAAAGCACAGTGAAATGTTTGGGTGAAATTAAAAGCCAATTCATGCAAGAAACTTAGATTTTCAGCAGACTGTGAGGGTCAGAATAATATATTAGCAGAATTGTTTCTCAAAACTAGTCATTCAGTTTTGTTACTTATGTCATGTGCAGCAGCTTTTCCTGCTGAAGTGACAACCCTTTGTTCTGTTTGGCAAGGACCAAAGAAGTTCACGTGTCGCTGGCATTACAGAAAGGGGGTCATCCGCAGGGCAGGAGCACTGTGCTCAGCCCGCTCTGGGTTCTGGTGGGTTGGACTCAGCCCCACACTCAACCTCATTTTTTACAGCACAGATGGAAGTAATAACCACTATCTGGAAATGTGTCTCCATGGCTCTAGGAGAGGAGCAAGAGGAACAGAACCCAACCATGCAATTTTATTTAATGCTTCCACTGGGATACAACAGACTTCAATACGGCTTAAATGCTATTGGCCAAGCATGCTGCATGGCCAAGCCAACATTTCAGGAGATGGGAACAATTAATTGTTCTGTAACATTTGTGGACAACTGACAGGACAGTAGCCAAGGGTGAATCATTTTTTTTTTTAAATACAATGACGTTACATTGTCTCAGAGACAAAAAAAAAAAATCTGCTTCCATTAATCACTATGAGAAGTGATTAAACAGTATGGTTAATTTTTTTAAATTAAGAAAACACAATTACAATAAAAGACACATTGCCACAAGGCTCCCTGTTAGAACTCCCTCTTCCTCCAAGCACATTTATCCCATCGCACTTGCCCTTCCTGTAGTGGTTCTCTTTCCAGAATGTCTTATGATCTGGGGAAGAGCCAGAAGCCACCGTGTCAGTGAACAAAGTGGATAAGGATGTACTGTAATATTTGTATTTGGCAGGGTTGGCCATTTCTGAAGTGATGTGTAACACTGAGTGTTGTCATGGTGGAGAATGAAATCACTTGTCCACTTCTCAAGCTAGTTTTTATGCACATCATTTTTAAAAATTCCAGAATGCACTACAATGCTGCTAGGAACAAATTCATCTGTGTGTCAAGAAACACATCTTTGCATTACATCTTGAGTGACGTATTGTTTCACATGAGGACAACTGGGCAATTTTCATTGAGAAGTCTAAGCCTTGGTTACGGTATCATAACTTTAGTTTCAAGTATCATCCCCTACAATGACATTGCTTTAAAATATGGAATCTAGAGCAGTAGCTATGAGATGCTTTATTTTGACACCAGATTTACAAGACAATTTCAAGAATATCTTCACTTGAGTGTAACTCATAAGTGACTGACTGCTCTGTGGAAGATGAAGCCTGTCCCACAATTCTATACAAGATTTGCTGGGCTGCATCTACTGTGGAAAAACACTGCCCTTCCAGTAGAAGGCACATGGCAATAGCACTCATATTTGTTTATTGATGACATCTCATACATCAAGAGGAAAAAAGATATTGAGACCACATAACAATTCTCATCTTGATATGTTTTCTTGCCATATTACTTGGACACCCATCTCCTTCCATCAGAACTAAAAATGAAAATGAAGAAAATTCAGTAATCTCTTCAGTTCCCACTTGTGTAACCACTTTCTTGAATAATTCTAATCTTGCATAGGCACTCAGTAATAAATTACACCTGTCTTAAGAAAGAAAAGCATAGAACACATTTGAACAGAGATGGGATTCTATTTGGGAATGCAATGTACTATAGAAACAAGGGAAGTAGAGTCTAGAGCAGGAAAACAAATATGTCTGAAGACATTGAACTTTTAATTTTAGGAAGACTCCTAAATGAGTGTAGCTTTGACAAGCACAGGGGCCAGGAATCAAACCCTGGTCTCACATGCCATTCTGACCCCACTTTAGGGTGCACTGGGTCAGTGATTGAGTCCTGGTGTGGTGGTACATGTCAGTATTCCCAGGTCTGGGGAAGCTGAAAACAGTAAGATCACTATAAGTCTGATCTGCATAGGGAGCCCCGGTACCAAATACATAAATGAAAAAAAAAATGAGTGTGGGCATTAAAATAAAGAGAAACACTTCATGTACTAAAAAAGAGAACAAAAAGTGTTTCTATTTTGTGTTTCCACAAGATTACTTACCAGTGATTCATTCTTAACCATATAACTACAGGAGCATAAAGATATTAAGGAATGATGCATTTTATCTTTACAATAAACTACTTGGTCACCTTCAATTCTGTTGAATTAACATTACATAGGAAAGTATATACCATAAAAAACCACATTTTAGTTATTTCCCCAAAGCTAACAATGTATCCATGTAATCATCCATATCAGGAAGTGCAACAGTAGAGTGAAATTGTAGACACTCGATTACGGTACCTCCACATCACTAATTGTTGTCATTACCACTATGTTAACTTCTTAATCACTAATTAATTGTTGTTATTTTGAACATTTATAGATTTTTTAAAATAAACTAGATACTGTATTTCTATCATTAAAATTTATGTGAGAAAATTACATTGTACTGTAGGTAGCAGAAGTTAATTAATTTTCTTCCTGTATAATATTATAGCATAGGAATATGCATGGTATTATGAATATTTCAGTTTCTAATATGGACATTTCAGTGTATGCTTAGTGCACATATTTGCATTTGGAGAGTCCCACATCTAAGAGTAAAATTATTGAGCCATGTAAGTGCATATATAAACATATACATATATATAACTTTAGTAGTGAAATAGGCTATATGATTATGTGTGAATACATTTTATTTTACTTTTTGAGGTGCTAAGGTTACAACTCAGAGTGTCACATATACTAGGGAAGTGCTGAGCCCCCTTTGATATATACATAGTTAATAGAAAACATCCAGAAAATTCCCAACAGCTCCTACCAATTTAAATTCCAACTCTCAGCTTATGAGATGTAATATTATTTCATATCCTAATATTAGAACTATGGAAAACCCTCAATTTTTAAGTGTACAGTAATACCATATAGCTCTTCCTACATAGCAAGCTGCATCGACACTTGCTGGTCTTAATCACTGCCCATCACTTGTCTTGAGTTCTGAGTGCCCTCAGTTCAGGCTGAGGGATTCTTATGGCCTCAGCTGGGTTCTCTAATGCTGCTTCAGGTAACTGCAGGCTTGGGCTGGTTGGTCTGTGATGCCCATACCTGGAACAGTGTATCTCACTTCTACATGGTCCAGCAATGTGCAAGAGAGTGCGCCGGTTGCTATGCATGGCGATGTTAGAGTGTTGGAGACAGTGAAAGCAGGAGAAGTCTTCTGAGGCCAAGACTGATGTGGCTATTGGACAAATGAATTATGAATCCAGTCCGGATTCAAGTCTAGGGGACTGGGATTTCTTTATTTTAATGGAGAACTTTAAAATTCCTTGGTAAAGGGACATGAATACACAAAGGAAATCAATTTCTCTTTAAATCATTAAATAACTTTGAAAGGATTTTGAAATGTACTCATTGTAGTACTGTAGATTTCAATTCTACAATATTTAAATGTACAGTTTACCTTTACAAAAATAATCCTAGTAACTTTTCATGCTTTTTTGATTGTATTAATCTTTTACTTCTCATGTAAGTTTTATTATTCCTTTACATGGATGAATCATTTTTAAACCATTGTTATATATATATATATATATATATATATATATATATATATGTATATATATATATATATACACACACACACACACACACACACACACAGACGCACACACATACATTTGTGATTAAAAACAAGTATTTATTTTATGAGATCTTGAATATAGAGACTGCCTGATTGTTTCTTATAATACATTTTTTTCTTTATATTTTAGGGAGGGGTCTAACAGAGTGTTAGGGGGCTCTTTAGTAGATTGGGCTCATAGTGATCTGACTGTTTACAGCCCCCCAAGAGCTGGAATTACAGGGGTGCACCACTGTTCTGTCTCAACTGCTGTCTCTGTGCGAAGGGTGTGTCTGGCATGGCCAACCAGGGGATTGAACCCTTGGCCCCTGTGCCTGCTTGCAGATCCTTTAATCTGCTGAGCTGTTTGGCTAGTCCCCTGATTGCTTCTTGATGAAAGATATTGTGCTTTCACCCCTGTAAAGTGTCCAGGTTAGATTCAGCAGCAGCATGAGCTCTTCTTCAGCCAAAAGAACCACAGCAGCTGATATCATTTCCTCCTTCCTCTTCCTACTCTGCTACGACTCTGAAGTTGACTCCTTCAAAGCTTCTTTTCAGTTTCCAAAACTCTACATAAGTATTCCCACCTCAATAGTGTTCTCAAACCCTGGAAAGCATCCATGTGTGTATGCACCTGGCCCTGCTAGAACATTGCTAGTTGTTCTGGGAGTCTGTGGTTCAATTATTACTCAAACTGTTGCTCAATTGTTGAAACAATATTTGCATTAAGTGTTAACACTTATTCCAGAATTTGATTACATTCAGAAGGATATATTTAGTTGGATAACTAATAAGAAATAGGGCTGGGTTTGATCCCCCAGGCTCTCCATGTTGGCACTGCCCCAAGAATGCACTAAGAGGGCAATTGAGACTGGGCGTGGAGGGCTTCCCCTATTAAAATCACTATGAGTCCAATCTATGTAGTGAGACCCTGTAGACTCTGTACTAAAATGCAAATAAATAAATATATAATATAATATAAAAATAAAAGAAATAGGACTGGGATTTGAATCTAAGTATATGGACTTACAGACCCTTCATACAAATAATTCTGTATTATATTCCATATTCTGCATTATATTTCAGTGTCTTTATTATTGTATTTCTCATATACACAAGGAAATCAACTCAACCTAAATTTAATGAAAATATATAAATGTGTTTATCTTGACTATCAGAGACTCAGATTCTGAGAGAGAATATTCCCAGAATGAACTTATTTCTTCATAGTTTTGTTTGAACTTATTTTGTAAATTAATACACATTTTTATAGTTATGTTGTACTTTTATTGAATATGTTTATATCTGTTGTTTATTTCACCAAGAAGTTCCTTTTAAAAGTCTGTTTTAAATAAAATTAAGACTCCAAATCTCATTTAATTTCTAGTAAACATGTACATTTATTATATATGTTATGTATATTAGTAGCTTATTTCTAGTTTTTTTTTAAGCTGTGAATAGTTTTACCTTGATTTAATGTGCTTAATTCATGAAGTACAAAGTACATTTGTTGTCAACTTGATAAGTTGATCTTAGTTTCATTTGTCTGTGTACATTCATATGATGTAATGGGCTGTTTCATAATTAGCTGTCATATTAAAAGAGTGCTCTGGCTGAGCACAGAGGCTTACACTGGCAATCCCAGCATGCCTAGGGTGAGGCCCGATGGTTGCCACAAGTTTCAGCCCAGCCTGGGCTACATGGTGAGCTCAAGGCCAGCTTGTGGTACACAGGGAGATCCTGTTTCAACAAAACAAAACAAAAATATGTATATGTTTCCAACAGTATTTTTTCAAAAATTTGGGTGATTCTTGGTTTAGTTGTTTTAGAGGCATCACCAACTTTTAAATATTCAGCTGATCATTTTTACAAAGCTGATGCAGAGGTGCATTTACATAGTGAGAAGAACTCTGTGGTTTGGGAAACTACTGGGACCGAATTATTGAAATTATGGATTTGGGGAAACAGATGCACAAACATGATGCCTGCAGGGCAGGGAATTGTGACATCGCTGAGGTGGAACCTGGTTATCTACAGGTGTTATTTTTCTTACTAGATCGTAGTGATTAGTTTGGTGAGACATTTTATTTGAAGTGACACCACTGCTTTCCACCAATACACCAACACACAGTAATTTTTCTGAACATGTGACCAAAACTAAGTAGAATAAGTGAGTGACTCCCTAATACTTCACAGAGAAAATAAATACATTGATTTAAATTTTGCATTAAATTTCTGATCACAAAAATATGAAGATCATGAGGTCTTTGAGGACATCATTTATTTATTAGCACTGTCCAGCAAACCACATTTGGCACTACTTCATATTTACTAATAAGAATTATAAACATTGGCACGTATTGAGTTTGAACATAAATCGTCATCAAAAGCATTATGAAGTGTCCTCTTACAGAACATTCAAATTGACTTTTACTTACAGAGTGATGGAAGTCTACGTGGTTTTCCTTACTCTATCTCCTACAAATACAGTACAGTCCACACAGGAGCAATTGAAATTTTGTTCTCTAGAAACCAAATATCCTTCCTTTCTATTGCTCTGAATTTATTGTTTGTGTTTTCTCTTTTCATGAGAGATTAGGGTGAAGGAATCCACTGCCTATCAGGAGGAGAGCACTCTATACCCAGCTCCTGGATAGCTGCAGCTTAACTCCTAGCACCCAGCCAACCATTACCCTCATCCCAAGAGCTCCCAAGCCTCCTCTTAGGGCACCACTAGCCTCTCTCAAGCTTTGTTCCTGGAAGGCAGCCGCAACCCCCTTTCACTCACCACCTCCCCCCATGATCCTACAGATAGTTCCTATAGCCTGCAGGAAAGTAAGAGTCCCTCTTCAAGGCAGAATGGTCCCTTTCAACTTTGTTCTGAAATACTGCTATCCTATTGTTTTGTTCTTCTTCCTAACCATAGGAAGTGACCTTACTAGTTATAGCCTATTTTCAGGAAATGTAGTCTACCATTCAATTAATGATACCACTATCCCAGAAGTGTAAGAAATCCAGCCATTTCTTTAGTTCTACAACAACACATACACTGAATACTTTTTTCTTTTTAGTGCATGGTCTCATTAAACAGATCAGACTTGTAGTGATCCTTCTGTTTTCAGCCTCCCAAGCACTGGGATTACAGGCGCCTGTCACCACACCCATTCTCAATTGCCATCTCAGCATGCCCAAAGGTGGGGCCAGCACAGCCTACATAGGATCAACCCCGGTCCTTATGTCTGCCTAAGCAGGAGCTTTAATCCACTGAGCTATCTCACCAGCCCTTGCATTCTTATTTAAAACACATAGCTGCATATAGTTTTAGGATCTGATTTATTTTTACTGTGATTTATATTCCTGATACTAATTTTTCATATTCATTTCCCCAAATGAGGCAAAATAAAAGATGGAACTACTTATCTTTGGCTAATATGGTAAATAAAGTCACTCGGCTCTTAATGCTGGTCTACATTTCTTAGTGTTTTATTCACAGAAATGAATGTTTTAAAATTTTTATGGATTATCTTTAAAATGAATGCTGCATTAATAATGTTATAAAATATTATTAAATAAATTGCTAACAAATTATAGATCTTCTGGGTCTGAAAGCCATGTAGCATAGCACTGGCCACCCATCACCCTTGCTCCATGAGAAGAATCCTTTCCCACAGCTGATTTGCTGCTGTCCCCAGGAGTGTCCTGCTTCTTCTTGATTATCTCTCTCAACATTTCTCAAACACTATGAACCCTCTGAGAATCTTAAACTATGTCCACTTAGAGTGTGGGTTTTAATCAGAGGACTGGAGAGTCAAGCGTTATAACGATGTGCTGAAACACACAGCAATTAGACTTTGGCAAGCCTGAGCAAGCACACCTTGCATTGAACAGTCAAGTTATAATCAGAGTGCACACTCTGCATCGGCACATGCGAAGCACACCTGAAGGCTGTTAGCCTT
This sequence comes from Ctenomys sociabilis, assembly GCA_004027165.1. Taxonomy (NCBI): domain Eukaryota; kingdom Metazoa; phylum Chordata; class Mammalia; order Rodentia; family Ctenomyidae; genus Ctenomys; species Ctenomys sociabilis. Next base: position 127,265 of record PVKA01001037.1, read on the forward strand.
TTCCTTAGCCAAGAAAATTGAGCAGAAAACAACGCTGTTTTTTTTTCAAATACATAGTCTGTGGTCTGTACATCTTGCTGTGTTCAGTGCTGTCTATTTTGAAATACAAAGGTGTATTTCAGCGTTACTTTTTATTTTAAATGTATTTAGAGTTATAATAAAATGTGAATTAAAAATAGACCTAGTAAAAAGCAGTTTTGGAAACTTTGAGCTTTATTATTTATCTTAGAAATACAGAAATTATTTTAATGTTGATGATGAAAACTACTTTATTAATGTTGAACTTATTTTATTAATGTATATGTTTCATTGAGTTCATTTTTGATATAAAATTCTCTAACATAAAAACAATTATAAGGCTGAAAAAACATTGTGAAAATGTTCTCAGTCTTTGGTAATAGTCAGGTGAAGGACTGTGACTCACTGGAGAGGGAAACTCAATACAGTGATATGATGAGCTTTGATCACTTTCTTTTCTTAGCAGAATTTTGTGATAGCTTTTCATAGGGAGAAAACACTAATAGAATCTAGAATTTCAGAGGTGAGGATGACAATTTGGTAAGACTGCAATGGGTCAAATTAAGTGATAGAATCTAAGAAAGAAGGGGATCATGAACACACACACACTCACTCCTTGACCATCTTCATCAAGAATTGTATAGCTTTTTGTTGAGTACCATGTTGTGCAGGAGTTGAGTGAAACCTCAGAAGACCAGAGGAAAGGGATTCAGTACAAAATTATTGCATGTGCTTGCAAGCATGGTGTTTTTGATCTCTAAGTAGACAAAGAGAAACCACCACAGTGATTATTCTCCAGAGCTCAGCAGAGTGCCATATTCTTCAGAGGAGTGGGGAGGAGATTCACAGTGATTTAGAGAGAATACCCCACTAACACAGAGCAACAGTGTTTATTTAAGTACTGGCCTCATGGTGTATAAGCCAAATCGAAGTTAACTTCAAGACAGAGCAAATATAAGCCTATTTTAAAGGAAAATAATAAATGTAAGACACTCAAGAAAATAATAAAATTACCAGCCATCTTAAGAAACTGAAAGCAATCTCAACAGAAAAAGCAGTGCACATGGATGCCAACTTTGGGGGAGGATAAAACTAGGAAGAAAAAGTCAAACTTCATTAGCATTTGGATCATAGCACAAATATATAGTAAATTTCTGGGAGCCACAGGAATCTAGGAAATTGATCAAATATATGTAGGTGGGACTGGGCCTCAGCGCCTAAAGCAAACAAGCTACCTCAGTCCTGAGAAAAGCATCCTGTCTGGTTTAGGTTGGATATTAGTAGCTAGGCAACCTTGTGTCACATGTTACAAACTTTGCAAAAGTATAATAAATGATTATTTTGTTGCATGTGGAGTTAGTCTTGTCCATCAGGAGGACTAGTGACCATGTAGCCCAGCTTTTGTCTTCTCATTCCTGCTGTCTTCTCTCCCCGGGTAAAACCATTCACAGTAAGACCAATGGATCCCTACAGTAAATGAAATTCACATCACAATTATGTGTAAGAAAAATGACAGCTTTCTTGTTAATAAGTTTGCATTCTTAATGGATAGATTGTAAGCACAGGTTAAAGTGTAGACTTTCAATGCATATGCAATATGTAACAATCAAACTATCATTTTTTTTAGTAACAGGGATTGAACTCAGGAATTTACACTTGCCAGGGAAGCATCTATTCCACTGAGCTAACTCCCCAGCCCTCAAACCATCTTTAGAAGTGTTTCCTTCACCTTATCCATTTATAATCACTTTTTGCATGTTGGGAGCCTATTGATACCTCTTTTATGTTTACTTGTGTGACACAGATCAGCTGTTTAATCTTCAGTCACCATAACACACACACTAGAACTTTTGCCTCCTCAGTGCATTTTAGCTTCCATTACCAACCTCCTTTTCTCCTCTTTCTCTACCGTTCTTGGCTTCTGGTAATCACTAATCTCTAAGATCAACATCTATACCTCCACATAGGCATTGAAACATAAAGTATTTGTCTTTTTGTGCCTAGCTGATCTCACTTAATAATACTTCAATGACATCCACCTGCTGCCAATCACAGAATTCACTGAATTCTGCATATAGACCATAGATCCTCTATCCACTGTGTGCCAGTAGAAAACATGGCTGACTCCATATTAGCTTTTGTGAATGAGGCTATTGTGAACATGGGCACACAGGTACCGCTTTATTGTATCATTTTATTTCTCTTATGCCTGTACCCTAAAGGGGGATTGTGGTGGTTATGGTGGAGTTAAAAGCTAATTGGTGGAGCACACTTTTAGATAAATTTGGGTGGATCATGGAGGTATAGACTTGGCATCTATGCTTGCTTTCTACACTGGCAACATTATTGTGTTCTACTGTATTCCTTTGGAATAGAATTCCTGCCTTGGAAGCTCATGGTAATGTGCTGAATCTCCAGAAAATCTGAGCTAAGTAAAACTTTTCTTCCATTAAGTTGGGGTGCTGGGCATAGTGTCTCAGTGAGAGAAAAGTTGAATCAGACAGAGAAGAAGAGCCAGAGAACTGACGTAGTACTGTGGATATGCCTAGCAGTATGGTTCAGAAGCTGATTTTTTAGGGGAGCCAGGGAAAGTTTGGAAAGGTTAGTGAGAGAAGTTGTAGAACAAAGTGAGAAGTCTGATAGGGGATTGCAGCTGATAGTAGACTAAGCTGCTAACAGGAATATGGACAGCAAAATTCAGGTGGGGGTGTTTTCAGCTGAGAATAGACATGCAGTTCACATTTGACCTCCAGATGTGTGTGCTCATGGAAATTTGTCTGAATTTCATCTGTGTGCTGAGATGTTGTGAGAGATTGATTAAGGCACATTTCAAGATAATACATCAGAGCTGAGGAGATGGCTCAGTGGGATGGGTGCTTCCCTGGCAAGCACAAGGGCCTGAGTTCAAGCCATGGTTCTACCACAAAAAAAGTTTAAAAAGAAAAGATAATACATCATATAGGCTTTGTCCTAAGTACTTCTGGCTATTTTTAACCATACTTATAGTGAACATGTAGGCACATGTAAGCTAGAAAGTTGTGGAAAGATTCCTTCTATGGAAGAAGTATGTATAAAGTGGAGCCCATAGGAGGTATGACTGCTAAAGAATTTAGTGTCAACAAAAAGAAGCCAACTACTTTGGAAAGGGAAAAGAAGATGAGTTAGTTTTACCTCCTTATGTGCTACCATTTATGTTTCATTTTGCTCTTTATATTTAGGCTTTCTCACCTCAAGTGAGATGATCAAGATGTGGAGGAAGGGAGAGAAAGTGAAGAAAGAAATCAAGAAGTGATATATACATTTGCGATGTCCAAACAACGAATTCAACATTATGTAATTCAATCATTCATTAATGAGAAAAAGATGAAAGATGACACGAAGGCATTTTAGAAATCAGCAATAATCCACGTCCTGTAGGTACAACTACAACACAAAGTAATGCAAATTTATCAATGCTTATTTGAAAGGAGAATGTTGTGGATCCTTTCCCAGAAGCAGATCCTGATAAGTTGCTTTCCCAGGATGCACTGTATCATGCTGAAGCATCTAGGCAAGTCTGTGTACCCATCCGTGGTCCAGTGTGGACTCTGTACTGTTTCTGCTGTCAGCTGACTTTGGGACTATACACATGGTGCTACTTTTACTAACACACAAGACTTATGGTTCAGGGAGGCTTTTGGTGAGATTTCAAAGAAAAGAAATCCCAAAAGACAAGAGGAAATTGAACCCAAAGTGAAGTAAAGACAACATGCTATGAGATGTGCCAGAAATATGGGTTATCTGCTATGGAATGCTATGAGTAAACCCAGACCAAGAGGAAGACCATGTGGACTGCCACTGTTAAGTCCACAGGGATGCAGCTGCCCAAGCCCTGCAAAGCTCATATTTTACCAGCTTTGACCCAAATGTCAGACACAGAGCTGTATGAGTTAATCATGACATTCTAGATTTTGGTCTTGATTTAGACAAATTATTTTCCCTCCCTTTTAAAATATTAATGCTTATTTTTTCCACAGATTGTGGGATTATTTAATTAGATTTTTATTTATACAGAGGCACACAGTTAAGAAATTGCTTAAGTTCAAAAGAGAATTGATTATATACTTTTGAAAAATATTGCAGCTGCTATAGTTTGTGGGTACAGATTACTGTGATTCCTGTTGTATACAATGAGCTTTTATTCTATTAAGTGGGATTATTAATTTGCTCTGGTCTTTATTTTCAGTTTAAGTGTGGTATATGGAGATGTGTTCAGGTAGCAAGTTGAAAAGGCGTGACATGTGGAAATAAAATTGGAATTTCAAATTGGTTGGCATTGGGACGAGCCCTGGCCACTGGTAGCATGCACATCTAGGTATGTCTGTACAGGTTGTGGAAAGGCTGCCAGTGACCCTCTGCTCTGTTTCTGGCCTTCATCAGCTGAGCAGCTCTGCTCCACAGCACCCGGCTTCAGCGATGATATTTCTACTGTGGAGCTTGCTGACCCTGACCTAAATCTCTTTGGACTCTGAGAAGACATAAGCGTTGCCTGCATTATTTTGTGGATGTTGCCTGTTTTGACTCAATGGTGGGAAAGCTAGCTAAAACAAGCACAATATATTAATTTCATATTGAGATTTTGAGGGGCCTCAATTTTATTTTTCCTTTAGCTCTTCTAGTTTACATCTCTAACATAAGCAAGATCAGTTTGTTAGAATCCATTGACAAACCGAATTCAAGGGCAAACAAGTATCACAAAACATAAAGAAACAATCAAGCATAGAAAGAGACAATATACACATTTGCAGAAAAAGCCAACTGTATGCCAATGCTATAGAATTCTGTAGAGTCAAGCAAGAACTAGTATGGATTAGAACTAGTATGGATTTTGACACCAAAGCGACTTCAGACATTGTGATATTTCTTTTTGTGGGATTTCTCATAGAATTCTTCAATTTACCAAGGAAAAATTCTTATAAAGCTCTGGTGTTTCCATAACTTCTTTCTTTTCTCTCTCACACAGGGTAAATGCATTATATTTTAGTGAAAAGAACATGAACAATGAGAGGCCTATGTGGTATCGACATATTTGAAAGGAAATGGGGGGAACTTAAGTAGAGAAGGCACAAAACTGTGCTCTACTTGGCAAAATCTCTCAAAGAGGGCATAAAACTTTGTAAAATCTACATCTCTGATCTTCAAATGAATGCTTGATTAAGACTCAGAATTAAATGTCCAGGTCAATAACTCTCACCAACTCTTTTAAGAGACCTTTACTTTTTTCTGTTCTGTGTTGGTGGGAAATAAACAGAAAATACCCTTTCCAGGAAGACTCAGGCCAACACACATTCAGGGAGAAATAAAAAGTAGCTCAATAAAAGAACTGAAATCTTCACTTATGCTGAAGGTAGTCATAAAAATAATAAGCTTTAATCCCTGGTGAGTGGTGAAATAAATACAAACATCAACACTAATTTTTAAGAGGAATAAGAGGCTTAACACATATCTGTAGTACAGTATCCACTCCCTTAACATAAGAAAATTTGCAATCAAAGTAGAGACATAAGAAGAGGCAAAGAAATTTACAGATAACAAAGACATGGTATTCATAGCTTCAATATGTGCTGGTAGAATAAGACTTTCCATGCAAATAGAATCCAAAATTGAGCTAGAGTAACCATACATATATAAATATAGCTTTAAATCAAAAGCATTTAAGAGAGATAATTTATTATACAAAGATAAAGATCAGCTCAGTAAAAGAAGCTGACTGTAAAAATACCTGGAGAAACTTTCAGCAATGGAAAGATATCCAAATAAAAAATTCAACAAAGAAAAAGCAGCCTTAAATTCCCTTTATAACCAGATGACCTTAACAGACACTGAAGACACACAATCCCACAATTTCAGATACCTACCTTCTTCATTAGCACATAGAAAATTTCCCATTATTGTTTGATACATCACAACGTATCTTCTAACAAATTAAATAAAATAAAATCAGACCATGTACCTTTTCTGTCTTCAAAGCTGTAACACTAAAAAGAGATAAAAAGAAAAGGTTGGAAAGCACAGACATATATGGAAATGGAGCACAGTACTATGAAAACACCAGTGGGTCAAGGATGCAATCAGGAAGAAAAATTTTAAAAGTTACTGTAAGTGGAAATGGAGATATTGCACATCAAAACCATGCAACACAGTGAAATTGACATAGGAGAAATTATAAGCCATGATCTACTAAATGGGCCCAAATTATACCAAGTTTGTGTGCCCTGAGACTGAAGAATGAAAATCAAAAGAATGCTAAGAATAGGAAATGTTTATTGAACAGCAGTATCTCTCCAGAGACAGAAAGGACCCTGAAAGTGGGTTTCCACTGAGACCCAATGTCAGGGATAATTGATACAACAGTCATAACATACATACAGTGTGCATCAAACTGTCCCCAACCTATAGGATCACAAGTACAGATGCTTAGATGATATTGGTCTGGTATTGAGTGCATTGCGTAGCAAAAAAACATAAAAGAACAAAGGCATTTTTTGGAAGGGGTAAGTTCAGAGAGTCTGGACACATACCTGCCTACAGATGCTAAGCTGGATTTTTCTAGATCAGGCAACACCAATTATAGTATAATTCTGTGTTACACCCTGGCTGTAGAGGAAACTCACGGGCCTTGGCCACTTTGACTTTCTCTTGAGGCTTGGCTATCAGATGCACTTTCAGCCACAGTTCAGATGTTTTTATTCTTTCTGTTGATATTTTGACAGCCCAGTCTCTTTCTGACTAAATATTAATTTCTGTCTAATTTAGGTGTTTAAAATAAAATCAGCAGTATGAAGGAATTTTATTGAATTCAGTGATCAGATCAAAAATAGATTTGTTGATCCCCAGCATGCCATGCCTGGGAGGCTGAAAACAGGAGGACCACTGAGTCCAATCTGTGTAGTGAGGCCCTGTACTAAACATATTAAAACCATTAGAACAATTTCAAGGGGCTAGAAAAATAAGTACAAACAAATCTACATTTAGTAGAAGGAAACAGTAACATCCTAGCCCAGCAACAAGTCAAGAAAATGAACTAAAGGAATTCAAAAAGGATGTGTTTTTGTCATTGGCGAATGGTGTCATACTATGCTTTGAAATTCTGTATCCTTTTTATAGTTTTTTCTATCTTTAAAACAAAAAAGTAACATAAACTAAAATTTTTGAATTAAAAGTTGAATTCAACAAACTTGAAGAGCATAAAAACAATACATGAAAGTCATTACTACACACACATATCACATCATCTGAAAAGTAATTCACGAAAGCAGAACTCAGTTTTAATAGTTGAAAATATGCACAAAAACACATTTAACAAAAAAGGTGAAAATGTTATAAAACAATGATGAAAGTATTTGAAGAATTCCCACAAAAATCCCAGCATCATATGTTCCTGGTTTAGAAGAGTCAGTAGCTAAAATATCTGTAATAGCCAAAGAGATGTACAGATTTGATGTAATACTTTCAAAATGTAGACTTACTTTGCAAAGTTTCTAAGTCTATGAAGCGGCCTTGAACACTGCTAACAAAGAAGGCTGTGCCATGTAATTCACTTTAAAATGTACTACATAGGGGTTGGGGGATAGCTGAGTAGAACAAGTGCTTCCCTGGCAAGCACAAAGACCTGAGTTCAATCCCTGGTTCCATAAAACAAAAAACCCACTACATATCCATGGTAATGAAAAAGTGGCATTGCATAGAAACACACAGAGACATACAGAACAGACTAGAAAGCACACAAGTTGACACTTCTTTGTTCAAGTCATTTTTAACTAAGTGCTGAAACAATGATTTGCATCAGTGGTGTTGGCAAATTAGTTATTTGTATATGGAAGAATGAAAATAGATCTTTATCTCTCACCAGACACAGAAATCAATTCAAAGTGGGTTACAGATTTAAATGCAAGTTGAGTAATTTTAAAACAATTTAAAGTAAACAAGAGAAATACTTCAGGAAGTTGAATCATTTAAGAACTTTTTTTGGACAAAACCACAAAACCACAGAATACAAAAACAAAAATAGACAAATGAAATTATGGCAAATTAAGCAGTATCTACTTAGTAAAGGAATCAATAACGTAACCTAACTACTTATAGATGGGAGAAAATATATTCGTGATAGACACCTGAAAAGGCCTACTATATAGAATTAAAATGAACTCTAAAGTATCAATAGCAAAATAAATAAATAAATAACTAGATTAAAGTTGATCTGCATTGATACTTCTTTAAAAAAATTACTTTCTAATAGTAAAAAAGCACAGGAATAAAGCTGGGAGACAGCTCGGTCTAAGTGCCTGCCAGGCAAGCCCAAGGTCCCAAGCTCGGTCCAACGTACCGCATGCCACACTGGCCCTAGTACCCTGGGTATGCTGTGCCAGCCCTAAACCGGGCATGGTGGTGCACACTTGTAATCCCAGCTCTGGGGAGGTTGAGACAGGTGGATCACTACAAGTCTGAATTGCGTAGTGAGGCCCTGTATCAAATACACAAATAAAAAAGTCAATAAATAAATAAATATTATTTTGAAAAAGCACAGGAATAAATTTTAAAAACCACTGAATCAATAAGGAATTTTAGGTCAAAATTAGCAATGTGATAACCACCCACCATAGTAATAGTGGTATAATCCAAAGGATCAACAGTAACAGAGATTATAAAAATTTATGTCAAACCTAATCCTGAGCAGTGATTTTTAGAAATGTAAGTCACAAACCTTGGAGAACCAGTATGGGGTTTCTACATTCATTCATAATTAAGATTCTCTATGACTCACTAATTCCACCACAAGGCATGAGTGGAAAGGAAAAGAAGCCATTCTGTCAAAGAGAAGTCTTCATTTCTCTGGTTATTATACGACTCTTCACAATAGGAAAAAGTATAATAATCATGATGATGATGATGATGATAGAAAAATAATGGAATTAATCTGAGAGTTTATCAATCAATGCCTGCATAAAGAAGTGATGCGTAAATACAATAAAATATAATGCAGTCATAAAAATAATAAAATACTGTCTTTTTTAAACCACATAAATGGAACTAGAGATCACCATGTAAAGTAAAATAAACCAAACACAGACAAGAACTGCCTTGCCACATTCATACATGCTGTATAAATATCTGATTTCACTTAAATTGAAAATATTAAGGACTCAGAGAATTAAGAGGGAAGGAAAAGATTGGCCAATATGTGCTAAGTTACAAACAGTTGGTGGTAAGAATGTCAGCTGTGGTACTGCGCAGGAAGGTGATTATAGAAAGCACCTATGCGCTATGCATTTCAATAAGCAAGAAGGAATAATTATGAATAATTTTACCATAAAGGAGTAATAATTATTTGAGGATACAGATTTTATAAAATATTGTAAGCAACACAAAATGTATATCAGTAACAAAAAGTAATGTTACCCCATAATATGTTACTTTTACATTCATATTTATCAGCTAATGACATGTTAAGTTTAAATAATAAAGGAAAAAGTCCATTGATTGTTAGATATATGGATTGTGAAAATATGATTGATCTCAAATTTGTCATTTTGATGTTAGAAAATAACATACAAGACTTTTTCTGATTCTTTTGAGTCATTTTCATGTATTTGAGTAAATAGTATAAAATTATTTTCCCTTCTATATATGAGTAATATTTTCATTTTAATTCATATCTTCTATTACAGTGTCATCTTTTAGGGAGATCAGCTGGCACACTTTTCTATTTCGGGACTAATTTTTGTCTGCAAAGTACTTTTAGGGAATTACCTTGCTGTCTGTTAAGTTTCTGCAGCATAAGAAGAGGAAACGTTAGGCGACCTGCGTATAGTCCACATTGGTTTTCCGATTGCCTAATAAAATCTAGCTTTTGTGTGTACTAACGATAATCAGCAATAAATTTTATTAATAAAGGATTTTCACAATTCTTTCAACATGATTGAAGACTTTCATACTTATGCTGTGTATTCATGGTGATATAAATAATTACATAAAATTTCTAGTAAATGGTATATGCAAAGCATGATATCCATGTTCTGCACAGAAATAACTTAATTCTCAGCTGAGGCTATAGCTCAGTGGCACAGCCCCTGCCTGGAAAATGCAAGGTCATGTGTTCAATTCCTGAACAACAACAAAATTATTATTATATTTACATTTTTATTAATTTTAATGAGAAAAAATAGCAATGAGATAGTTTAAAAACAGGTTAGCAGGACAGTTATAATAATTAATATATTACATATTGTCTTTATAGTAGTTATTCACAGTACAAGATGTGTACATCTCTTGTCTAAACAATATTAGTACAAATCTTTCTTCTATTGTACTAAGAGAAAGCTGTATGTATCTATCCTATTTTGTGTGTGTGTGTGTGTATATATATATATATATATATACATGCTACAGAATGGTCTTTCATTTATATCCCCTTTTTTGTTTTGTTTTTTCAGAGACAGATGTTCCATTGCTGTTAGAGTAGCTATATTTGGAGATGTCTTTAAAAGACCTTTTCATACTTGACACCATTTCAAATATTGTATTTAATTCAGCAAAATATCCCAATATAGTCCAATGGTCCATACTAATAGCGGGTTATCAGCAGAACTGGCAATTGTCAGAAGTTGTTGACTTGAGCCTTTTACAGCTCAGCATATTAATATGGCTTTACTTTTTATGCCTCATGGTTATACCTTTCTGCTGGATGGTTAAGAACAAAGTGAAGCAAGACCTATCTAACAAGAAATGTAACTTTTGTATCCGACAAGGTCAATCACATACCCCTAGGATTTACCCTGAATCCATGTAGAACAGCTTGTAGAACTTTTTTCAGGGTCAACAATCTGGATGAGTTATAGCCACTGCTTGAACAATTTACAACCAAACAATAATTGCAATCATCACTAGATAAGCACTAGTACTAGTTGATTTTACAAATGGAGAAGACAAGGGACAGTAAAGTTGAATGATTTTTCCAGACTCATAAAGTTAACACGTGGTGGTCCATGATGAGGAGTAAGTAACCCAGTCTCCTGGGTACTTTCACTGCTTTTCAAAGATGGTCTTTGATTTCTCTTGCTCATTAGTCAGTACTTTATATATTCACCTCTTTGTCATTTCAGTGGAATTGTAGGCAAGGTAAAAGAAGAGGAAGAAACAAGATGTTGTCGGTGTTTTTCATTATATTAGTTGCCTTTATCTCAATGTTGGAGATAAAGTTCAAGTCGAAGAGATTCACAGGCATACGCATGTACTCACGTGGAAGCACAATTCATTCTGTGTCATTTTCCCTTTATATTGCAATTTAAAAATTCATATTCAGAGTTATGTTGTAAACAGAAATGTAAATAATAGTATATATTACTTAAACCATAATAGTTATTCTGCTGCACCACATAGAAAATAGACTATCACAAATTTCTTTGAAGAGTATTCACAAGGTTCAGGGGTCATATTTTATGACAAAAAAGAACAAATTCAAGGTTCAATTAAAAATACTAACAGTGATTACAGTCAAAGGACATTTTTACTAACCTCCTCAGAATTGTGTCCATCCCTGTGAATACACTTATCCCGCCCTTCCTGCAGTCTGCAGCAGATCAGGAGTCCTCTTTCCTAAGGGTCTTCTTTTGGTGAATACCTCTGTCCAAAGCTACACAACGGAAAACTAGGCTCATGAAATCTTTGCAGTATGTTTCCACCCATCTCATGCACCAGACATGGAACCATGATACTTTGTGCTCTTCCTCAAAGTCAAAATAACTATGAAGAATAAATATTTCAAATCAATTCAGTACAAGACCAACAAGGCAGCACACTAAAGTCTATCGAACAGTTTCAGAAAGTGCCAAGTTGCATGCTTGTCTTGCTGGCACTTGGCAGGTGGAGACAGGAGGATCACTGTGAGTTCAAGATCAGCCTGGGCCAAAAGGTAAGGTCAAAGTCAGCCTGAGCTGCACTGTAGGATTCTGTCTCAAAAAGACCTTAAAACAAAAAATGAAAGGAGGAAAGAAAAAAAGTCTAAGGACAAAGGATAGGCTGAAGACATAGGAGGCTTCTGAAGGGAGTTACTAGAAGTGTATTTCTCATTACAATCATTTTAAAATATAAATATCTAACTTGTTTTTATCAAAACTCATATCTTCAATTTGAGGCAAAGCAGAATATGTGTATCTTATTTATGTGGATGTATGGAAAACTTTTACAGAAAATTTGTGAAAATGTTGGCAATTCAAACCATACAGTAGATGGTGTCACATTATATGCTTTATTTGGGGACTTGAAATTAAAGTATTTATATTTTACTGTATTATATAGTATGCATAAAAATTCTAATATTGCTAACAATATAAAGCCAAAAAAATTCTGGCCTTGCTATGCCAGTGTTTTAACTGGTAGTGCATGAGGAGAAGCCGAACATATTTTTTTCACATTTCCTATTCTCAGATTTATTAATTAATATATAAGCAGCATGACTTCAATTTTTATGTTCAGAATTATGAAAACTTTTGTGTGCTTCTTACTTTTTTCTTCTCTATAAAATGTTGACTCAAAACTTTTGTCCCTGGTCTTTTTGGATTTCCTTTCTTAATTGATTCACATAACTCCTTTATGTAGCTTGTACACTTCTTAAAGTTTAGATTAGTTGGGAATACCTTGTCTCCCTCCAGGAATATAATTTGAGGATATATTGCAAATTAGCAAAACAAAAATTCAAGAAAGAGGCTCCCAAATTGCAAGCGAACTCTCCAACTGTTGCTAACATGAGTTTATAACTGATGCCTTGGAAAATATGTGTAATCATAGTTAGGCATCAAACAAATTTTAAGTGTAGAAACACCCTGTAGGAGGTCTCCTAGATCTACTCACGAAACTCCACAAGATTACCAATTTTGCAGTGCTTAGCTGTTGAAGGTTAAATTTTATACAGTACACCCAATTGATAGTGTATGAGAAAACAGTAGGTTCTGAATAGTTCCATTATCTGCAAAGTTCACAAATGCTGTTCTAATATTTCCCAGTATGTAATTTGGAAATTTACTCTTTAACTAGTTCAAGGAAAAAGTTTCTAATTTTTAAAATGTTTAGAAATTTACAATGAAATAAAGATAAAAAATACTTTAGTATCATATTTATTACCAGTATTATATTAATTTTTTGCTGTTTCTGAAAACATAAATCTCTAATGCATGATTTGTCTTCATTAAGATTTAACTTTCAGTAAGTGAGGTTGTAAAGGCTAAGTATCTTACTGAGAAAGCTGAGGCATTCACCTTTATTGCTCCTTAAACTCAGGACAATAGTCTTGTTATATTAGCCACAAACGAAGTGAAAAATCAAATAGACACAAGGACAGTGATTTAAAAAATGGAGTTTAATTGAAATGGAGAGCTTTCTTACTCACTTTGTCTGCCTGTTATCATCAAATATTAGCAAAAAATTAATATATTGCTAATAAACATGATACTAAAGTATGTTTTTATGCTTATTTCATTGTAAATTTCTAAGCATATCATCTTGTTATACTATCTAATATAGTGTTGTCATACAATCTCATTTAGAATGCACTATTAAAATAGAAATTATTTCATAATAGATGTTTAAAAATATCAAAGTTGTTGGTAAATCAATAACACTGAATTAAAATATTTGTGAATGTAAAATGGCTACATATCTTGTCATGCTGAAGTTATAGCATTTAATCCAGTTATAATCAGGATTCTTTAATTTCATCAGAGTTATTTAACATTAAATAACTGTACTTCGAACCACTAGAGTCCTACGAGAGAAGCTCAAAATTGTCATGGTGCAAAATTCAGCTGGACAAGCTAATGAAAAACATCTGTACATATAGACCAATAGTTAACAAATATGAACACAAGCCCTTTTGCTGCAATGAATGTCTAAGTCCAGCATTCTGATGAATGCTTAGAAAAGTTATTGCACAGAGTAAAAGACTGTTAAATATTTTAGATCTGTGCAACCATATGAAAAAGACAGAAAACCAATTATTTTTATACTATGTCACGGACAGAGTGGACGCTCCATCAGTCTTGTTGAAAGAATAAAGATGAGCACTCAAGAAGGGAAAGGTCAAAAACTAGGGGAATGAAACTAGGATATGCTTTAGCAGTTTTTAGCAAAGATGAACTGGAGGAATTGTCTGAAGTGAAACTTAGAATTTGATCTTTGTATATTGTGTGCAGCAACATACTTGAACTTTGAATTAGGCATAATAATTGATCCCTACCAGCCATTTAAAATCATTTATGTATACTTACATGTATCTACCTCTAAATTTATATACATATACATATATAATATGGAAATAATATGAAACCATTAAGACTTAGTAAAATAATTTGCAAAGATGGGCATTGTTACATTTTATAAAAAAAGAAGCAATAGGATTTAACCGTTAAAAGCACTTGGACTTTTTATGATATGAGTGACAATTATTTCCCTTTATTTGACAGTTTTCATCAAGTGTACATCTTTTCAGACTTAGCTTTTCTATCAGTCACTGAAAGAAGCTTTAAGTAGTTCAATAAAACTGTGGGTTGCTCTGTTTCTGCTTCAACTTACAAGCATTTATCTGTTACAGAGTTAAGCTTTCCATTGCTCATGGAATTTAGTTTTGAGTTCTTACATCTTTTTGATGATTTAACTATGTAGAAATATTCTGAAATTTCTATGCATACTCCTGTTAAAAGCTGTCTTGAAAAAAAATACCTTGATAGTGACAATTCTCTCATGTTCTCTTACAGGCAGGCTTTGCATGATACCAATTTCCATCTTCTCTACTATTGACCTCTCTATGTCTGTAGGATGTGATGGATTTTTTTTCATGGCTGTGCAATGATTACTGACACAGCATTTAACTTGACTCCAAGAAAGTGAGGCCTGAGTGGAGGTTGGTCACAAGGACACTTCCAGGAAGGGGCATTCTTGTCCCCAGACCTGCGTTTGCTCTCTGCTTCTTGTCTTGCTATGGGACAAACAGGTATTCTCTCCCAAATCCCCATGCTGTGAATTTGTGCCTGTGTCACAGAGCATCAGTTTGAACACTCCCCTGGAAACTGTTCCAAATAAAGCTCTTTTGTGAAGTTTCATTTGTGCTGTTTTTGGTCCCAGTGATGGCCAATTTGAGTCATCTGTCTCCTACCATATCTCTGGTCACTAATGGTGCCAGCTCCTGCCACATAAAGACATCCTGACCCTCTCAAGATGCAGCAACTTGGGCCAGTTAGATAGCTCAGTAGAATAGGTGCTTGTCTGGCAAGCACACAGTCCTGAGTTTAATCCCCAGTACAGAAAACAAACAAACAAAAAAAATGCAGCAGCTTTTGGTGGATTCTTCCCTTACTGGCAGTTACCTTTATTCTGCCCACAATCTAGAGTATTCTCAGACTCTCAATGTATTACTAACCTTCACCTTGAATCAGTTCATCTTTATCCTCCAGGAGACTAGAAAATTATACCTGTTTCTGTCTTTCCATGAGTAGATTAATATTTTTGTGAATTGAGAAGACTGAGAAAAGTGAATGATGCTTTTATGTCTTCAGATCCAAAGCAGCTGTCTCTGAGGTCTCCTGCCCTATTGTCAATCTTTCTCTTGATTGTTGTGTAACACTCCTTGTGCATATGAACTCAGTTGATGTCTGTGGAAAAGATGTTACAATGAATAAAAACTTCCCTTGTGATTTCAGGATACAAAAATTCTCTAAGACAAAGGAGAATAGATCAGGGACAAAATACCTTTAAAACGTGTATCCCAGTGACCTGCTTTCTCCTGATAAGCTCACCCTCTAAAGGTCTCACCACTTCACAGCAGCCTGTTAAACAATGCACCCATCACCGGACCCTTCCATTGATAAAATGAGACCCCTCATGGCCAAGACATCCCCAGTTCTAAACATGGCTTCATCACTGACTAAGCTTTCAACATGGAGCTTTTGGGAGACATTTCAAATCCAAGATAATCACCATGCTAACCTGAACTTCATGTGGAAGAAAATTATAGACCAACAGTAGATTTCTTCTGAGGTTTTCAATGGCTGCTTCCTTATTCCATTTTCCATTAAAGATGACACCTTCCTGTCTCCCTTCCCTCACACAGGAGGTTGTCACTCTTTGGAACTCAGTTCAACTAATTCTACAATATAAAACCTCTGGGTGACTGAGAGGAAGCTATATTTCAAAGGTTATCCAGCTCCTACTTACTGTGGAAGAAAGTGAGACTGTCCTGCCACTGTCTATAAATTCAGTGCCATAAAATCTCTTTACTTCTATCCATTTTACTTTACTTTCGATCCATTTTCCTGATGTGAGAGTTCATAGGTCTAAATTTCCTTCACTGGGCTATTTTCATTCCTTCCAATAAGTTCCAGTCTATTATATCAGCATTATCATGTAATTGTAGATACTGGTTAATTTCATCTTTAATTTCCCTTGTGATTCATTGGTTGTTCAGAAGGGTGTTTAATTTCCATGGGTTTATGCAGTTTTTGTGATTTCTTTTGTCCTTGGTTTCCAGTTTCATTGAGCTATAGTCAGGTAAGACACATGGAATGGTTTCAACTCTTCTCTATTTACCTAAGCATGATTTTGAGCTACTATGTGGTCTATTTTGGAGAATTTCTCATCTGTAGTTGAAAAGAATGTGTATTATGATGCTTTGGGGAAGAACAATCTATAGAGCTCTAGAAGTACATTTGTTCACAGCCTTTTTTAATTTTGGCATTTTTCACTGATTTTTGGCTTAGCTGATCTATCCATATATAAGAATGGGGTATTAAGGACCTGGTATACAATTGTGTTATTGCTAATTTGGTTTTTTGCATCTGTTAGTATTTGTTTTATGTACTTAGATGCAGTAGTGTTTGGTGCATATGTATTTCTGATTTTATCACTTCTTAGGGTTTTCCGTAACAAGTATGTGGTGAACTTTATCTCTTGATCATATTTGCCTCAAAGTTTACAATCTCTGAAAATAAAATAGCTACCCCTACCTTTTTTCTGGGTTCCTGTGGTATGGAGTATATTTTCCATCTTTTTAAAATTTATTTTAGGGAAGATCCTACAGGGATTTCAGGGCCACACTACTAGACTGAACTCTTAGTGATCTGCCTATTTGCAGTTTCCCAAGAGCTGGAATTACAGGCATGTGCCACCACACCCAGTCTCCATTGCTGTCTCAGTATGGTGCAGGGGCAGGGCTGGCATGGCAGGCCCAGGGATCACACCCTGGGCCCCTGGGCCTGTTTACAGGCACTTTAATCTGCTGATATATTTGGCTGACCCTAGTTTTCCATCTTTTGATTTTTAGTCTATGAACTTATTTTTTGATTAAATGTGTTTCTTGAACACAGTATGCTGTTGGGTCTTGTTTCTTGATCCATTCTTCCAGGTTGGTTATTTTTATTGGTGGGTTAGACCATTTATACTGATAGTGACAACTTATATGTACTGATTTATCGTTTTCATGTTATTTTCCTGTTATAAGTTCCTTGTCTTTTCCCTCTGTTTAATTGTTGCCCTGCCTTGTGGCTTCTTTCTGTTCAGGTACTTCTGTTTGTGGCTTTAAATACTTCTTTTCTGATATGTCCTTCAGAGAATTCTGAAAAGCTAGTTTTCTGGTCATTAATTTCTTCAGTTATCCCTTTTCATGGAAGTATATTACTTCTCCATTGATTGAGAAAGTTTTGAAGGGTATATCAATCTGAGGATTGAAGACTGTTTCCTTTAAGACTTAAACTCCCTCACTCCAGGCTCTTCTTAGTCATGATGAGAAGTTGGCAGTGATTCTTGTGGGCGTCCCTTTCACTTTTCTTTTCTTTAGCTGCTTTTATTTTTGGCAGAAACAGGGACTGAACTCAGGCCCTTGCACTTGCAAGGGAAGCACTTATTCCACTGAGCCATCTCGCCAGCCCCCTCTAGTTGCTTTTAATATTTTGTTCGTGTGCTGAATTTCTGGATCCTGCTTATTATATGCTTTAGTAAAGCTTTATTTTGGTCATGGATTTTGCAGTTCTGTATGCTTCATTTATTTGTAGGTAATATTCTTCATACATGCTCGTGAAGTTTTCTGTCATTAGTCATGTGAAGTAGTTTTTGATGGCTTTACACTGCACCCAACTTACTTGATGTCATTTCTGAGGAACAAATTTTCTGAACCACACCATTTATGCACATGGTGCTGTGGATCTTTCTTCTTGAAGAAAAGTCCTTCATTTTCGTAGCCTTGAGGCTGCAAAGAAAGGAGTCCTATTCTCTCTTAATGATGCCTGCAGGCCATCTTTCTTATTATCCTATTCCTGCTTATCAATCAAAATATTCCTAGCTGTATCTTTGCAGACAACTGCTTTATTGGGATTCATTTCTGGCTAAATTCAGTGTTTAAATCATTTTTTCTTTTTTGGTCTTGACTCTCAAGATGAATCTGGCTAAAAGCCCCAAACAATAGCCATGCCACAATGACAACATTGACTGCTTCAAAATCTTTCTATAAGATTACTTAATTTTCTGTTATTAACCTCAATCTAAGGCAAAAAAAATGTAAGAAAAATGCAGACAAACTTTCTGCCAAGCCATAACTTGCATTTTCTAGAATCCACCAGCCAGTGTGGTATGTCTTTCCTATTTCTGGGCTTTTGAGCTCTTATCAGGATCTTCAATAGAGAACAGCTTGAGATACTACTCTAGCTCTCCTTTCTCAGGTGTGATCTTCAGACCTTTCCAAGCCAGTCCCAAAGCCTCTAGCAGCACAGGGTCAGGCAAAGTGGATGCATTGACTCCACTTCTCCAATACTAAATTCTATGTTACCTGCTTCTCTCTCACCGTGGAAACAAAACACCAAGCATTCAAAGTTAAGGAAAGAAGGCTTTCTTTAGTTGACAGTTTTTAGAGGTTTTCAGTCAATAATCAGCTGGCTCCAAGGCAGGGTGCAGTGGCAGAAGGGAAACAGTCCATGATGGTGGAAGTAAAGCAGCAAGAGCAAGAGGTCTGAGATCACGTTTAGCACACACAAGATTTCTTCATACATATGCAAGGGGTGTTCAAAACATATAGTGAATGTTCAAACTTACAAAAGAAAATAGTAAAGGGCACAACACCATTATACTCCTTCAAGCTAGTTGCTGCTTTGAGCAACTGGCCCCGTTCTTTCTCCTTACTGAAGATGGCCTTCTCATATCTGAGAGTATCATTAGGAGACCTGATCAGTAATAGGATAGATACAGCTGCTGAGGGCCATCTGCAAGGATGGTGAAACACTGAGAATATTAATTGCCAGTCAGCATGCAGACAGAGATTTGCATTTACAATTGGTAGAAATGAAAACTGTGCAGCTCTACTTTTTTAAAAGTTGAGCAATTTCTTAAAAATCATATTTTCACCATGAAATTCCACAATTACAGTCCTTGGTATGCACATGAGGTAATTGAAAGGTTAATTCCTTGCAAAGAGAGACATGTTGATGTTCTTAGATAATTTATTCAAAATAATAATAATAATTTGAATTCTTACCATCATGCCTTTCACTAGGTTAATAGATAAATGCATAAACTCTGCTATATCACACCATGCAGTATTATTTAATAATGAACAGAAATGAATGATCAAGGCATGATGCAAGCTAGAAGAAACCACACTGCCATTTTGAGGCGTATGAAGCTGCCTCGGTAAGGCTGAATGTGTGGCTCCAACGAGTAGGCGTTTGGACATAGGCGCCATGAGGAGCCAGTCAGTGGCAGCACTGCAGACGCAGATGGAGCCTAGCAGTAGTGGGGACAGCTGAACGTTTAGCATGGTTAATTTCTAATTAAGGGTACTGTGGCCTTACTGAATGTGAAAATGGTTTTAATATGATCCAGTTGCTTACCTAAAACCGTAGATCTCTCCGTTATTTTCTCTGAGTACCTTCTCTTACACCACTGGTGGCAGCTAGGTTCCTAAAGGGTTTACATACGAGCCTATGAGTCATATATTACAAGACAGCGCAGAACAGCTGCATTATTTTCTCTCTCGCTCTGTTTTGAACATTTTATGCATCTCTTCTGCACTCCTCAGATTGTCCAATAAAACTAATGTTTAAAGGCTTGAATTAACCAGGGCTAATGATACACACCTGTAATCCCAGTGCACTGGGAGGCTCAGGCAGGAGGATGGAGAAGTTGAGTACTGCCTGCACAACTTATGCAGATCCTATTGCAAAATGAATAGTACAAAAATGAAAAAATGTGGGAGTGTCAGGGGTATAGCTCAGTGTGAATGCCCTGGCTTCTGTCTCCAGTTATAATCTGAATTAAAAACAAAGCCATTTGGTGCCAGGGACACCTCTGCATCAGCAGGTCAGCCACATTGTTCAGGCAGCCGGCAAGCTGCTTAACGTGTATGTGACTATAACATAAGAAAGTTATCATTTCACTGCTAAAATATGCTTTTCTTGCTAATGATTGCAGTAGGATTTAAGTGTTTGTTTTCCCCTTAGACTTTAAGCCTCTTATGCAGATGATCATTCGATGATTCATTCGTTTTGTTATTCAGTTTGTACTTAACAGTACTGTACATGCTGTCAAAAGTAGGTTCTTAGAAAAATACAACAAATTAAAGGATGTACTTTGTGCTAATTGATGATAATTGTTTTTAATAAGGCAGTGTTCATAGGCATCATGTCAAGGGCCCTTTGAACAAGAGGTGACACGTACCTCTCATTTCTCTTTGAATCATTAAGATCCCATGTTCTTGCCTTCTATTAACTGCCAGAACAGTGCCTGAAATTTATACTAAAATTTTTAGGTGATCTTCTCCCTGAAGTTGTCTGTCTTTTGTACTGTATGATGATGAGCTTGATATGACTTCACGACTCAACTCAATAATATTTCAGTTTTCTTTCATGATAATTATCAAAATATGGTTTGAATTTAAATTCGAGAATTTCCAGTTTAAATATAAATATAGTTTTAAGGACTTTCTTTTTTTTTTTTTTTTTTGTCTTTTTTGAGACAGGGTCTCACTGTGCAGTTCAGGCTGGCCTTAAGCTCACTTTGTAGCTCAGGCTGGTCTCGAACTCACAACAATCCTCCTGCCTCAGCCTCCCTAGTGCTGGAATTACAGGCATGCGCCACCACGCCCGGCTTAAATATAGTTTTAAAGACTAAAAATTCTATTAAAGATATAGTCTTGTATTTTATATATAGCCAACTTAAAAATAGAAAAAATCACATGCAATATAAGAAAAATGATTAAAAATGATTTCCTTTGAGGGTATTTTACAGGAAAAATCACTTTCCCATTGAAAACAATACTAAAACTCTTTTATTAAAGTGATGTGAATATATGTGGTAAGTTTGATAAAATTAAATTTTTTTGGTAAAATGTAATAATTCTAATCACTGAGTCATTTTTAAAGCATTTTGGCTTATGTGGTAAAGGCATGATTTTTACTAGGAATTATTCCTAGTAAATTTCCTATTTGTGTAGGTAGAAGTGGAACCTTTCTAGGAAGAAATTCCAAAGCTGATTAAAATGCCAAATGTAGTCAATTGAGATACGTTATCCACATGTGGAAATCTACCTTGTGTGTGCCATGGGAAGAAGGAATTCAGGTCTATTTGTGAAGTGATGGCTAATGAATGATACTTTTGATTTACACATTCAGCAAGAAATTTTTTTGAATATTATAATTGTCGTATTATGTATGTAAAAGTTAACTTGTAATTTCTTTTAAGATGGTTGCATTTTCTTCAGTAACTTTATTTGATGTCTGTATTTAATGTTAAGGCAGAACATTTGGTGGAAAGGCCCAGTTTATATCTGGCCAACAGAACTTTGGCAGAGAGAAAAAGTGTGCGAAACCTGGAGTAGAACATCTAGTCAGTGGGGCACAGCAGGTTCATTTCCATAGGCTGTGGCATGAAGAGGCAGAGAGCAGTGGCCAGACCCAAGGCACGCACAGGTGTTTGAGTTCAAGTCCAACAGATTCTGACCTGGTGAACTGAGGCATACTGCTAAGCCCAGTGGGGTCCCAAAAGAGATTCAGACCTATGGGAGCATCTTCTTGAGACAGAGGTGGCAACAAGTAGCTAGGGTACATGAGGCGAGGTGAAAAGACAGAAGTCAGGGAAACAATTATAATACAAATTTCAAGTTTAATGTCTGCTTAGCTGTACAGCCATAATGTTTGCTCTTATGGTCTAAACTAGAAACTCATTAGTTATAAATGTTTGTCAAATGATAAATTATTGCTACCAATTATTAGTATTGCTAATTGTATTACTCTAAATAGAAAACCATATCTGCTATTACCAAGTGTTCTCTCCTGGGTAATAATATCAGGAAGCACTTAGGTAATAACTTCAACAAAACCTTATACCAAATGATGGAGGACCATGCCAAACAGAAACCAATATCTCATTCCCAATCAATAGGGAGGGCAAAATCTTGAGACACACAGAAAAAAAGAATCTCTGAATCTGAAGAGATACCTAAAGCAGACTCTTTACAGAGAGTATATTTATTTTTCACTACAAAATGGACTTTCATTTATATCCCATTTTTTGTTTAATTTTTTCAGAGATCGGTGTTCCATTGTATTACCGATATTATAGGTGTGTGAATTCAGCAAAATAATCAAATGTAGTTCAACAGTTCATAATAGTAGTGGGTTATCCATACGACTGGCAATGTCAGAAGTTGATGACTTGAATCTTTTACAGTTAAGCATATTAATACAGCTTTACTTTTTATACCTTGGTTATCCTTTTCTGCTGGATGGTTAAGACCAAGATAAATCAATGAGAAAAGCTAGGAAACATGACAGGGGCAAAACCATGCACTTTTATATAGAAGATGGTTAAGGCAGTGGTCCTGAAAATCTCCATCAGGTTTTTGAAAAGAGTTAATTGGTAGGATTCTCACCTTGACTAACTGTATATGCTGATGCCTATGAACTAAGCAACTGCACTGAGGATAGCAATGTGTAATACTAGGGCTGTTCTTGGAATGCCTGTCATTCTGGTCTTCTAAATGCACACTGCTTATAATGTCATATCTAATATTGCTATACTCTCAAATAAATGTTTGTTTACAAAAAAAGTAAATAGAAAATAAGATGCAAGAAAAAAATGTCATAGGATTGTTCTATATGGGTACATTTCTAAATTTGTGTGTAAAAATGTGTAATTATTTATATTTAATTTATTACTTTATTTTTTCTTTTTATCACATTTAAAGTTTAGCATATAGATGACTGTTGGAAAATATCTTTTCCATGTTATGTTTAAGGCATTTGATATTCTGACAGATAGTGATATTAAGCTCAACTGCTTCTGTTACAGGGTAATAATACCCTTAGACTTCTCTTCTGGAAGAGTAACAAGTTAAATTTGCAGACAAAAAAATTAGAGAAAAAGAAGGGCTATAGGGATACTCCTTCAAGGTCAGTGAGAACTCAGGAAGCAAGAGAACCTGTAATGTAACATCCTGTAACTCAGTGTTGTCCCAATTCTGATAAAGAAGATTATGAAGACAAAGAGGAAAGTGATCAATGATGTGTAGTGGGCCTAAGAAGAGTCACTTGCGGAAAAAAATGTTCTCTCAGGCTTTCACAGAGAGCAATTTGGTCAAGCATTGGCTGTGACTCATCCAGATGGTTATAAAGACAAAAGATCTACAAACTGCTGTATATGGTTTCAGGGTAAATCCTGAGGGGATTTGACTGACCTTGTCAGATACAAAAGTTACTTTATTTTTCTCATAAGAAATACATTTAATTCATAAAGAAATTTATAGGCTGAAAGTCAAAGGATAGAAAACAATACTACATGTCCCAGGACCTCAGAAAAAAGCAGAGGTAGCAATCCTGTTTGCAGAGAATCTGAACTTCATACCAAGAATGATAAAAAAAAATAAAGAAGGCCACTACATACTGGTTAGGGGAACATTTGAGGAAGAAATAGCAGTCATAAATATGTATGCACCAAATATGGGAACATCTAACCATATAAGACAAATTTTAATGGGCATGAAAAATTCTATATCCAATATCACAATCTTAACAGGGGATCTTAACACCTTCTTATCCCAGAAAGATAGGTCAAGCAGACTAAAAATTAGCAAATGTGTAGCAGAAGTGAACCAGAACTTGGAACAAATGAAGTTTGCCAACATATACAACGTTCCACCCAACATCTGAATACACATTCTTTTCAGCTACACATGGGACATTTTCTGAAGTAGACTACATACTATTCCATAGGTCATTCTTTTTTTTTTTTTTTTTTTTTTTTGTCTTTTTGAGGCAGGGTCTCACTATGCAGCTCAGGCTGGCCTTAAGCTCGCATTGTAGCTCAGGCTGGTCTCGAACTCACAACAATCCTCCTGCCTCAGCCTCCCGAGTGCTGGGATTACAGGCCTGCGCCACCACGCCCGGCTTTATAGGTCATTCTTAAGTAGTAAGAAAACAGAAATTATCCAATGCATATTATCTAACCACAGTGCAGTGAAACTGGAAGTTAATGGTAAAAGAAACCACAAAAATCTCATAAATATGTAAAAATTAATTAACACCTTCCTTAGCAACCAATGAGGTACAGATAATATCGTAGAAGAAATAAAAAAAATCTACAATCCAATGAAAATTCAAACACAACTTACCTGAATATGTGGGATGCAATGAAAGCAGTTTTTATAGGGAAATTTATAGTAGTGAGCGAACAAATAAATACTGTTATGCTACACTTCAACCTTCTACAAACAGAAGAGCAAGCCAAACCTAAAGCCTAAAGATAGGAGGAAATTATAAAGATTAAAGCAGACATTGCTGCAATTGAGACCACAAAAACAATACAAAGAATTAATAATTCAAAAAGCTGGTTCTTTGAAAGATTAAATAAAATTGATAAATCTAACCTCACCAAAAAAAGGGAAACAAAAACTCAAATCCAAGCAGTAAGATATGAAATGGGTGAAATTATAACAGATTCTGTGGAAATTCAGAAGAGCATCAATAGAAATTTGAAAAATTTTACTCAGTTTTACGAGTTAGCAAAACTGAATCAAGAATATATAAAAATTCTGAATAAGCCAATATCAGTCAATGAAGTTGAAAATGCAATAAAAAATTTTACCAAAAAGAAAAACCTAGGTCCTGACAGATTCACAACTGAATTTTACAAGAAATTTAGAGAACAGGAGTTCGATCTCTGGCCTGCCATGCAGGCCCCACCCCCAGAGCATGCTGATAGGGCAATTGAGACTGGTTGTTGTGGCATGTGCCTATAATCCCAGCAATAGGGAGGCTGTAAATAGGAGGGTCACTATGAGACTTATCTACACAGTTAGACCCTATACACCCTGCAACCCTGTTTTAAATTTTTGTTTTAAATACAAAAATAAAATAAAATAAGATAAATTTAGAGAAGACTTAATCGCAATACTCCTCAAACTATTCAATTAAATTGAAAAAGAATAAATATTTCCAAAATCATTCCTGGAAGCCAATATTATGCTGATACCAAAACCAGAGAAAGATTCAAGAAAAAAACAGAACTACAGGCCAATCTCTATTATGAACATAGATTTAAAACTACTCAATAAAATCCTTGCAAATAGAATACAGCAAATAATACAGATTATATACCATTACCAGGTAGGAGTCATCCCAGGGGTGCAAGGATGGTTCAACATATGCAAATCTATAAACATAATACACTATATCAATTGCCCAAAAATAAAAACCATGTTTTCATCTAAATTCATGAAGAAAAGGCTTTTGACAAAATTCAAAACTCATTCATGATCAAACTCTTTCAGAAAATTGGAATAGATGGTCTCTGTCTCAATCTGATAAATACTGTATCTCAAAATCCAACTGCAAATATAATTGTAAATGAGGAAAAACTGAAATATTTTATGTTCAAATCAGGTACAAGAAAAGGATATCTTCGTGACTACTCAATATAATTCTGGAATCATTAGCTAGAGCAATCAGGCAAGAGAGAAAAATAAAAGGAATAAGAATAGGTAAAGAAAAAAGTCATATTATCATTACTAGCACTCTACTTGGGAGAGCCAATAAACTATACCAAGAAGCTCCTAGAATTAATAAACAAATTTAATACCATAACAGATTACAAAATAAATACCTAAAAATCAATAGCATTCATTTATGCAGATAGGAAATATGCTGAGAGCGAAATTAGAGAAATAGTACACTTCATAATAGCATCCAAAAATGAAATATCTAGGAATTAATCTAACTAAGAAAGTAAAAATTACAGTACTCTGAAAAAGAGATCATAGCGTGTTTCAGAAAATGGAAGGTATTCCTTGATCCTGAATAGGAAGAATCAAAACTGAAGGTAGCCATAGTCCCAAAATTGTTATACAGATTTAATGCAATCCCTATCAAACTACCATCAACATACTTCACAGATTTAGAGAAAATATTCCTAAAAATGATTTGCAAACAGAAAACGTAGAAGAGCAAAGTCAATATTTGGAAACCAAGGCAAGGGAGAAGCATCACAATCTCTGATTTGAAATTATACTACAAAGCTACTGTGATAAATATCAGCTTTGTACTGGAAAAAAAACAGCCGAGGATCAATGGAACAGAGTAGAAGATGCAGAGACAACTGCAGACAATCTCAGCCATCTTATGTTTGACAAATGGGCCAAACATTTTCAATGTAAGAAAGATAGCCACTTTAACAAATTTGGTGCTGCAAAAGCTGGCTCTCCACATGCTGAAAACTAAAACTAGACCCAGGTCTATCATCATGCACTAAACTATGGTCAAAATGGATTAAAGATCTAAACGTTAAAACAGAAACACTAAATCTCCTAGTAGAGAAAATAGATAGAAATATTGAAGACATAGGTGAACAAAATGAACAAAAATCAATCCCTATATTTTCAATAAAAAACCCTTAATAATCACTCAGACAAAGGTCTTCTATCTAGAACATATAAAGAACTAAAAAATTAGAGCCCCAAACTTTAAAGACCCATTCCAAAAATGGGCATCTCAGAGGAAGAAATACAAGAGGTAAATGAATACCTGAGAACATGCTTCACATCATTGGCTATTTGACAAATCCAAATTAAAACAACATCGAGAGACCCCCTCACCTGAGAAAGAATGACTATCATAAAGCAATCAAGTAATGACAAATGCTGGAGCCACTGTGGGGAAAAAGGAACACTTCTCCACTGCTGGCAGGATTGTGGACTGGTACAACCAATATGAAAATCCTTGTGGAGACTTCTCAAAAGAAAAAGAAAAAAAAAAAAAAAACTAGGACTGGAAATCTCATTAAATACAACCATTTCTCTTCTGAATACTTTCGCAAAAGAAATTAAAACATCATACCGTAGTGACATGCGTGCACCCATGTTTATAGCAGCACAGTTTTCTATAGCCTAATCTTGGAGGCAACCAATATGCCCATCACCTGGAGAATGGAACAAAACTCTGTGATGTTTTCATACAATGCAATGTTACTCAGCTATAAAGACAAACTCAGAGCCTTCATATGTAAGTGGATGTAGCTAGAGGCTTTAGTCATAAGTGAAATACATCAGACCCACATGTGTAAATACTGTATTTTCTCCCTAGTGAAGAAACTGAAATGAGAAATAAAACTTGAAGGGTATAACAGATACAGTAAAATGCAATGAAATGGAACTTAAGGATTAAACAAGGAAGATGAGAGAAAGGAGAAAAAATAAAAAATGTAGAGGGAAAACATGTAATCATATATACAGGATGGCTGAGGTGATTGTATTAAAAATTTCCATCAGTTTTTTAAAAACAGAAGTCAGTGTTTGGAATTTCACCTCGACTCACTGCATGATCATAAGTGTGATGTAAGCAAGGACGCCAGTGTGTAATCCAAAGCCATGCTCAATACCTGTCCTCTTGCTTTTCTAAATGTATAACATTTCTTATGTCGTACCAATTGCTACTATATTCTCTTTTAAAAACATTTAAAAGAAGGTTAATAAAAAAGAAAAAAGAGAGATAAGAACAAAAATTTAATGTTTCTCAAAAGGAAACTGTAATATGCAGTCATACGTCCAATTTTATATAACTGTATCTGTTAATCTGAGCAACAGATTTTATGATAAAAATAGGTAACATATCAGCCATTCTTAATCAGCTGTTCTTGCTCTGATAATCTGTAACATGTATTGTGTTGTTACCTGTTTTTGTCTTTGTTCCTGATTTTTTGTTCATGCTTTTTATTCCTTTTCAAAATTAAATTAAATTTAATCAAAAATTTAAAAAATCATTAAAACATGAATATTCAGTAATCTATAATTTCTGATTCTAGTGCCACTGTATACATACATGCATATATTCAAATAATATTTAATCACTCTGGTAAACAGATTCTATAATTATTTCAAGAACTAGCAATTTTAAACTAAATTACTTTGGAAAGGAGCATACTACTAATAACAGCTTGTGTACTATAAAGCTCAAATCACAGATGAAAGAAGGTGAAAGGGCAGAAAGATTATTTAGCTCCATGCACATTAAAGAAAAATGTCTTTGTGAAATTGGAAACTAGGAACCTGCACTAGACTATTCATTCTTCATTTTTATTTTTGAAGAGTAAGGTGTCATATAAAATAATTAGGCATGAAATAAACAGGTTTAAGAAAAATAATCTCTTTTCTTGATAAATAAAAGAGGCTGAACTTTACCCTTGTGCCTGACTTGTTAATATATTTCTAAGGAATTTGAATATGAGAATTAATCCCTTACTCTTTGCAAAAGTGCACCAAACATGATTGCGGTAACTGGACGCAGGGCTGCAGCAGGTTCTTTGGCTTCTGGAAGCCAGCATCGTGAAGGTAGCATTTGCATTCTGTATCGGTGACTGCTTTATGAGCTCTAGGTTTTGGTTGAATGCCCTTGAATTCCAGCTCTACTCTTGAATATCTGTGGTATCTGGGGCAAAATAATTCATGCCATGATTCAGCTACCTCATGTATCATATAGTAACGAGAATAATGCTGCTATGTTTTTTTTCTATGTAGAGAAAATGCAGATGTCTCTGTATGTGAACGTGCTCAACATGTAGTAAGCACGATGAATGTTTGCAACTTTGTTTTCTAAGACGTTGTGTATGCTGGCTACCATAGTAGACAGTTTAGATGTGTAGTCCTAAGACAATGTGGCACATTTTCTCCACCGAATTCCGCAGTGTCTCCCACTCCACATGCTTTTGTGCCTTTGCTCCTCCTTTATTAACAAGCAGCTTGTTTTCCCCTCAAGCCCCACCCCCCCACGTTAGTAGCCCCTTTGCCCTCCTTGTAAATATCAGGCAGCAAGAGTGACTCCGTCCTAGGCAAGGGCAGTTTCTATTACTTGCTTCGTTGGAACAGGTCCGCCGAGAACAACTGGGCTGAGAACACAGGCTGCGAGGGACTAAACTGTGGTGATGACCCATAGAGGAAGGAAAAGTCCAGGGATGTAAAACACGTGCGCAAAAGTAAGGAACCTATTTTGGAAATGTATCCTTGGACACAGTTCCTCTGCTTTGGCAAGGTATGGGGAACTGAGCTCAGAGGATTCCCGCATCAATTCCTGATCTGTGAGCAGCGGGAAGGAATAGAGTGCAGGATTTAAGGCAATCTGTTACACAATAAGCAACAAAATAGAAAGCAGAACCAAGTTGGGGACACCTCCTGATGAAACTTTGGGCGTGGGCTGCTGGCGGTAGAAGGGACGAATCTCAGGAATCTGAGAGTGAAAGCATGAAAACCCTGACAGGTATGACGAGTGACACTGCGAGGACAGCGAGGCTATCAGAGCACGGAGAAAAATCTGCATCCCTATTAGTGCACTGACATCGTCTAAGACGGGAGTTTGCGTGTAGCAACAGGAACATTTTTTCAGCATTTCGTCAGTGTGGTCAAGTGATTTTCATAGAAGAAGGTTTTTGAGGCAAGCCTCCTTCTTCAAGAAGAATTCCATATCATAGTGCCGGTAGGAGAAACTGTTTGAATAGAATTTACAGGGAAATATGCAAAATAATCAGAACTTAAAACATGAAATTATGTTTCATCTTTGATCTCTTCAGGATAAAATTTTGTGAAATAATAAATGGTCTGAAGACAAATTTATTCATTCATTGAACTTATTCATTAAAATTTCATCTCCAATTTAAAAAAAATTCACATTCACAAAACTATTGCGAGCTCAAAAAAGAGATAAACTCAGGCCAGGTAACATAGTACCTCAGTCATTCTACATTAAGCAAAAGGACTATTAAAACCTCTAAAGGTGTTGTTCCCGAAGTAACTGAATGTTAAAGACATGGAGGGTCATAATAAAATATACCCCAAAATAGATTTTGCATTGAATCAAGAGAAACATGTACTCTTTTCAAAGATACGTATAGCTAGGATTAAAGAATTTAGACATTATAAAATGGAAGTTATTGCTCTCAAATTTCTACACACAAATTACAGTCATTTCTGAAAGAGATGATTAATTTAAGAGAGATAGAACAATGAATTCATCAGAGTGACCACTTGTGCAGGACCAGCTAGCCCCTAGTTTCAGTATGGGCTAGAAATAAAGAATGGATCCTGAAATTATGAAAAGCTTGACTCAAAATTAAAAGAAAGGCTTTGTTTTATAATATATTAATATGTATGAAATTGAGGTTTTTAATATCACTAAAATAAGTTTTATTAAACCCTTTCTTTTTATGTTTGCTTATGGTTATTTGTGTTGCAGTGGGATAGTGGACAATCCTGGAGGAAAGGCTGCTCAAAGATAAGCTTCCTCTCTGGACTCCTACCAGATGGTGAGGAATGCCATGGTCATCAGAACGAAAGAGAAGCAAGCAATCAGAAGTACACCACATACCGGTGTAAATGGCCTGGAAGCTTCTGTTTCCTGCCTTTCTGGAAGCATTTTCCATGAAAAGCTCCTATTCTAAGACCATTATGCTATGAAAATTCCAAGAAATCAGCAAAAACTAAAATTCTACATTATGTTCCCTAGGTTGTAGGAAATTTGGTGGGAACATAATGTAGAGATTAATTGGTTTTCAGACCACAAAATTCCAAACAAGTTAAAAATGTTTGAGGGCTAATCAAATAGAGCAGCAGATTGAAGTGGCTGAAAGTAGATGCAGAGGCCAGGGGTTAGATCCCCAGGCCTGGCATGCCAGCCCCTCTCCAGGGGCACACTGAGATGGCAATTGAAACTGGGTGTGGTGGCACGTGCCTATAATTCCAGCTCTTGGGAGGCTATAAATAGGAGGGTCACTATGAGTCCGATCTAGTAGTAAGACCCTGCACATCCTGTAGACCCTTGCATAAAAAATACAAAAAAAAAAGTTTTAGATGTTAATATCTTTTAGCTGGTTGTGTTGCAGCACTCATTGCAAATTCTTGCTATTTATGATTATGGGATGTCACACATTTTAGATCTAAAGCTGAGTATCAAAGTTGTGTAGCTCTACTATATATGGGCTGGAATTGAAATTCGTCCACCTTAACTTTGCCTTGTTCTCCTTGTGTCCCTGCACTATGAACATACATGTGAAAACCCTGCAAAGATAGGGGCGCCAGGGGTCTTTTGTTATTTTTAAGCTGTCAGATTAGCAGCCTCTGGCTTGTTTTTCCATAACTACTTTTGTTTCATAAATCAGACAATGCCAGTCTTCTGTGTACAATACACTGTGGACTTAAATAGGTATAATTTCAATCTTGTAGAATATACAATATAACACCAAAAGTTGCTGGTATTGCAGTAGTTGCACAAATAAATATGCAAATACAACTGAAAAGTGGAAAAGAAAATTCTGAAGGCTGATGAGCTAGCTCAGTGAATTATGCCCCTGTTTAGGCCAGTACAAGGACCAGGGATTGATCACTGGTACCTCATGCCACCCCAAGTCTGCTTCTGGGCATGCTGAGCTGGCCATGAAGGCTGGGTGTGGTGATGCATGCCTATAATCCCAGCACCGGGGAGGCTGAAAACAGGAAGATCTAGCTGCAGAAACAGGCCTCATAGCAAATACATTCTAAAACATGAAAAGTAATTCTGTTATTTTCAATCACAGATACAACAATGGTTAGCACTTAGTATGCATCAAAATTTGTTTTAAAGATGAACATAAAATAGTGTCTAAAGGGATGAGATCAATCATGTCTAAGAATCATTGTATTATAGTAGAAGAACAGATATATGAAAGAAAGATAATAACACTGACTGGAATAAATCCATAGCTATGAACTGCTCTTAGGTATAGAAGTCATTTCAAGGAAGTGAATGAGTTCCTGAATGAAGGGCAGCTAAGAGTGAACCCAGGTTGGTGTATCCAGGAGCACCTGGCATCAAAATATTTCCCAGGATCAGACCTGCAGGGCTGAAAAGGGGTAAGTGCCAAGAAAATCAGGACAGGCCAGTCACTCTAAAATGAGCTGAACATAAGCATGGAGACAAATGCTACCAGAAAGTGCACAATAAAAGTTTTGAGGTACCAAAGAAAAAGAAATACATTTCAAGAAACAAATGAATTTTCAAGTCCCACAAGTGACTCACAAACTATATTAAAATCATTTAACATACAAGATTTTTTGTTTGTTCTTCTTACTGATCTGAAATGCCATTTTTATTGTGTAAAAATAGTCATTTGGACTTTGCTCTGTTTATAAACTTTGTTGATGTATTTATTCATATAAACTTGGGTTAATACTAGGGACTTTTAAATACCATTCATTCACTTGTAAGCCAAAATTTATCAGTGTGAGGACTTGGAAGATAGCTCGGCAGTCTAAGTGCCTGCCTGGCAAGTGCAAGGACCCAGATTTGATCCCTAGTACTGCACACAATGTTGGCCCCTGAGCATGGTGGTGTATGCCTGTGCTGAGGAGGCTGAGTCAGGAGGATCACTACTACTAGTCCGAGCTGCATGGTGAGACCCTGTACCAAATAAATAAATAAAAAATAAATAAATAGAAGTTTTTAAGAATCAGCATGTCTTATTATATAAGATATAAAATGATACTTTTATAATTTCTAAGGCTATTTTAATATTATCTAGTGTTGGTGATCAACACAACAAAACCATGCTGTTTTTAGGTATGTTTTGGTTTAAATGCACTGTGTGACTTGCACAGTTTGCACTAATGTACTTAAGGTGCTTTTTTAAAACCATACCAGAAGAGGACATTAACCAGTAAAAGGTAAACCTTCCTTTCTGACACACAAAACAGAGAGACAGGGACTTTTAAAAACATATTCTCCTCAAGTAAATGTCCAGAAGAGTTGCATTTCTAAGAAATCTGGAAATCATCAAAGGAAAGGAATACAGTTTCTGTCAAGAATATTTTATAGCTTGTAATATATCCTTAACTCTAAAATTATCTGGTGATTCTTCTTTAAAAAAATGTCTTGAAATAAAAATTTAGGGTCTAGCATTGCCAAAACATACATATTATATCTCATATATTTTACACCGACTGCCAAACCTTAGAGATAAATTGTACTGAAACTGCATGTATTTTCAATATGTGGGAAAAGATTATTTGCAGAAATATATTTTTAGTCCCAGGACATGCAGTTGATCTTTCTTGAGTTAGCCATCATCTTAATAGTGTTGATCAAGAAGAAACTTCAGGTTATCAATCTTTTCATTGCTTTGGATTTCTGTGATTCTGTCTGTGTGTGTGTGTGTGTGTGTGTGAGTTCTTCATAAAATTGTGTTTTTGGTGTTCATTTTGTGTCATTAACATACTGCAAATATGCAAATAACGTGACTGTGAGATGGCTGTATTTTTCCTGTTTTTTATGTCAAGTTATATTTCAAATAGGAATTTCTCTGCTTACAAGAGAAATAAAGTATTCAGGAATAGTGAGACACAATTGCCACTACAGGCATGTACACTCAAAGTCATTTTAGTCCACTCATTATGCTTTCTGATCGTACGATAACACAGCTACACCTGCAATTACCATTTAGTGAGGGTGAAAAGTTTATACACACCTAAGCCATGTGTTTTATTGTAACTCTTGGGTTTCCCTTCCTGCTTAGGAAATGTTCTCTCTTGTGGATGTGGGGAATTCCTGTCATTTGGAGTTATGAGGCTGATCATCAGATCAAGTCTAAATTTCAGAGTTGCTGCATAAATGATTCTCGGTGCTAGGAGCTTTTTTTTTTTTTTTTTTTTTTTTTTTTTTTTTTTTTTTTTTTTTTTTTTTTTTTTTTTTTTTTTTTTTTTTTTTTTTTTTTTTTT